>CAUYTI010070757.1:0-19487 GCA_963575145.1 Galago senegalensis | reverse complement strand
GTCCCCCTGGGTAGAGTGCCGTGGCATTACAGCTCACAGCAACCTCCAACTCCTGGGCTCAAGTGAGTCTCCTGCCTCTGCCTCCCAAGTAGCTGGGACCACAGGCGCCCGCCACAACACCCGGCTATTTTTTGGTTGCAGCTGTCAGTGTTGTTTGGCGGGTCCGGGTTGGGGATTTGAACCCGCCACCTTAGGTGTACATGGCTGGTGCCTTAGTCGGTTGAGCTATAGGCGCTGAGCCAGATAACTGCCAACTTCTCAGTAGACACCTTAAAAGCCAGAAGTGACTGAGTACCTACATCTGGTCTTCTCATTCAGAAAAAAATTGTAGGCTAGAATTTTATATCCTGAAATTCTGAGACTCATTAATAAATGAGAATTAAAAACATTTTCAGAGAAGTAAAAACTTAAGGGAATTTGTACAACCAGGAATATGTACAGGAAATACAACTCGCATATTGGCACAATAGACACTGAGAAAGGTAAAATAACTCAAAAAGTAAATCTCATCACTCATATAAAACAAGAACTCAAGAAGAAAAACAAAAGAATAAGATAATACTACACATGAGATCAGGATAGCATTCCACATAGTGATTTAATTATTCAAGGTTGATAGTCTGAATGTCTCACTGAAGAGACACACTGGCTGAATGAATTAAAAAATTCAATCTAAGTAACTATTTTTCCCAGAAAACATAACTAAACTAAAAGCACTTGAAATGATTCAAGGTAAAAATGAAAGAAACAAAACATGTTTAAACAGAAACTAATAGTCGATAGGTGTGGCCATTCTCACATCACATAATATTGACTTTAAGTAAACAATAGTGAAGAAAGATAAATATGGTTATTATATATTGGTAAATGATGTAATTCAATAATAACAACAAAACAGAAAACATGTATACACATACTCATATGAATTAATATTTTATGCAATGAAATTAACATGAAGACTAAAACATATTTTGATTAAATAGCAAAGAAGATATAATATATCAAAATCTGTGAGATTCTTTAAAGGCATTCTTAAGAAAAAATACATACACTTTTAAATTCCTACATTAAAAAGAAATATTAAAAATGAAACACTTAATGTCATATTTTAGGGACTAGAAAAGTGAGAGGAAAACATACCTAAAATTAGCAGAAATAAAAATATAGTGAAACTCAGATACAAGCTAAACAAATGGAAAATAATAATCCATTTACAATATTAATAAAACAAAAAAGGAATTTTTTTAAAGAATCAACAAAATTGGGTGGAGCCAGTGATTCCACCACAGTGATTAGGGCTCCAGCCCCCTATAAAAAGGGTGGTGAATTCAACCTGGGCCTGGCCAAACTGAAACAATAAAATAGCCAGCCATTGTGGCCTGCACTTGCAGCCCTAGCTACTAGAGAGGCTGAAGCAAGAGAATAGCCTATGCCCAAGAGCTGGAGGTTGCTGTGAGCTGTGACTTCACAGTACCCTACTGAGTGTGACAAAATGATATTATGATATTCTGTTTCTAAAAAAATAACATAAAATCAAATAAATATATAAATAATTGATAGCCCTTTTGCTAGATTAACCTGAGACAGATAAGGAAAGACAGAAATAACCTCACTAAAATGTGAAAAAGTCATTGCACACTAATACTGAGTACATATAATATACTATGAGTACCAGGAAAACTTTAGCACATCAACAAAAAAGCTTATGGGAATTGGATAGAATTTTAAAAATATATAGCTTCCCAAGATTAAATAGAAATTGAAATCTTGAATTCAGAAAAAATGAGGGGTGAAATCAAACCAGTAATAAATAATCTTATACAGATAAAAGCTCCTATCACATTGATTCAAAAAAAAAATCTATTGGCTCCACAAAGAAAAACTATTGTGCATAATGTACAAATTGGTACATAAAATTCAGGAAAAAAATAATGTTTCCAAAGTAGTTTTATATATAGTATTATCTGAATAACAACTGCAAAAAAAAAAAAAAGAAGAAGAAGAAGAAGAAAAGAAAGGCACCTGTGGCTCAAGGTTTAGGGCACCAGATCCATATACCAGAGGTGGGGGGGTTCAAACCCAGCCCTTGCCAATAGAAAAAAATAATACTTGTAAGAAAAAAAAACATAGAAAAAAAAAAGAAATCTATAGACCAATATTTATCGTAAATATAGATGTAAACATCCTCTATAAAATACTAGCAAAATAAATAAAAATTACTAACCATCAACAAGTAAACTTCATTGCAGGGCTGCCAGGACTGCCTAAATGCAGAAATCAATAAATGTGATTTGCCACATAAACAGGACAACAAAACCAAACAACATTGTATCATTGTAATGGATGCAGAAAACATTTTTTAGACAATTCAGCACCCTTTATAATAAAAACTTTCAACAAAGTACGCAGAGAAGAAGCATCCAAAAATTAGAAATGCCATATATGAGAAATCCATAGACAATATCATACTGAGTAAGCAAAAGTTGAAAGCATTTTTTTTTTAAATCTGGAAGAAAACAAAGTTTTCACTGTTCCCATATTACTCATCATACTACTGGTTTCCTGGGCAGAAAAATTAGACAAGAGTAGAAAGTAAGTGATACCCAAATAAGAAATAAAAAATAGCTTAAACTATTGCTTTTTCTGATAATATGATTATGAATTTAAACAATCTCAAATACTCCCACATTACACAAGTAAATTCAATAAATGCTCATATCACAAGATTGTTGTACAGTAATTTGAACCATATCTAACTACAAGTAACTGTCAATCTGAAGATTAAATCAAATTTAATCGGTATCATTTGAAATATTTATAAAATAAATAGTATACTTAGGAACATAATGAAGAAGGTGAAAAAAATTTAAAACATACAAATAACCTGTAGACAAAAATTTCAGATGCCAACAATAAATGAATAAAGATACTGTACAGCACTCATGAATCAGTAGAATCAATCAATAGAATCAGCAATGTACTATACTGCCCAATGTGATTTACAGATTTAGCTCAATCCCCATCAGAATACCACCTTGAATAGAAAGTCAAGAGCTAAAACTATTCTCTACCTGCAATGTGATCTTTGATAAACCATACAGTGGGGAAAATAATCTCTATTCAACAAATGGTGCTGGGAGAACTGGATAACCACATGTAAAAGATTGAAACTCAACCCACGTCTTTCAGCCCTTACAAAAATTGACTCAAGATGCATAAGACACTCAACCATATGGCATGAAACAATAATAAACTCTTAGAAGAAGGTACAGAGGAAATTCTTGTTGATGTTGGACTGGGGAAAGATATGAATAGACTTCAGCAGCCATTGCAATAACAACAGAAATTAACACATGGGACTTAATTATGCCGAAAAGCTTCTGCACAGATCAGAGCAAAACAGGTATAGCTAAACGAAAATGTTCAGAATGGGTAAACATATTTTCAGCCTATCAATCTGACAATGGGTTGACAACTAGAATCTAAAGAGAACTCAAATTAATTCACAGAAAAAGAATAAACAGTCCCATCTATCTCTAGGTAAGAGATTTGAACTGAACTTTATGTGACAAAAATACACAAATGGCTAATAAACATATGAAAAATATATTAATCATTCCTGATGATCATAAAAATACAAAATAAAAGCACCCTAAGATATCACCTAACCCCAGTGAGAATAGCCCACTCCACAAAGTCTTAAAGCTTCAGATACTGGCATGGATGTGAAAAGAAGAGAATATTTTTACACTGCTGGTGGGACTGGAAACTTATAAAATCTTTTTGGAAGTAAGTATAGAGGATCCTAAAAGAATTAAAATTAGACTTCCTATTTGATCTGTAACCCAATTATAGGGCATATTACCCCCCCAAAAATTTTTTTCTGTCATAATGACATTTGCACTAGACTGTTTATCACAGCTCAATAAACAAAGCCAAAACATGGAAATAACCAAAAAGCTCACCAACCCAGAAATGCATTAACAAGTTGTGGTACATACAATGGAATACTATTCAGCCATTAAAAAGATAGAATCTTTACGTCTTTTGTATTAACCTTGAAAGAGATGGAACACATTCTACTTAGTAAAGAATCAGAAGAATGCAGAAGCAAGAATACAATGTATTGAATTCTAATATGAAAGCAGTGGATCTCATTTAGGTGCATGGTAGGATAATGAGGGATCAGGGAGAGGGGAGTAGATGGGGGGATGCAGATCATGGCGTATGGGCACACCTCTTGGGGGTGGGACATAACTATAAGAGGGACATTAACTAACAACTGACATCAGTATAATCTATTTCTTTGTACCCTCAATGAATCCCAAATTATAAGAAAGAGAGAGAGAAATGGAGAGAGAGAGAGAGAGAGAGAGAGAGAGAGAGAGAGAGAGAGAGAGAAAGAAAAGAAGGAAGAAAGAATGAAAGAAGAGAAGGAGGGCAGGACAAGAAAACCCATTGGAAATTGCAGCTGCAATAAAAATAAATATTAGGACTTGATGAAGCAAAAAACTCTGCTCACCCATACAATAAAGCAAATAGGCAATTTTCAAAATGGGAAAAGATATTTGCATGTTATGAATCTGACAAAGAACTAAAATAAGAATCCACAAAAGTAAACCCACAAAGCAATCAACAAGAAAAGAGCAAACAACCTAATTTGTCATCAGGCAAGAGACATGAATAGAACTTTCTCCCACAAAGAAAAAAGATGAATTGCCACAAGATGAACAAACACATGAACAAATGCTCATCATTTTTAAACATCAGAGAAATGCAAATGAAAACTACCTGACACATCGTCTAAGCCCAGTGAAAAAAACTTACATCACAAAATCCTAAAGCTGAAGATCATTGTAAAGAAAGGGGAACACGTACACAATGTTGTTGGAATTGCAAACTAATACAGCCTTTTTAGAAAGAAGTATGAAGAATTCTGAAAGAGCTAAAGAATCAAATAGAAAGTCCATTAATGGATTCTGCAATCTCATTACTATATTTCTACCCAGAAGAAGAACTTGAATGTTTATAGCAGGTCAATCCAAAAGGTCAAAGACATGATAACAGACTAAGTGCCTATCAACCCATGAATAGATCAATACACTATACTATATGTATACCATGAAATATTATTCATCCATAACAATGAAGGCTGTACATCTTTTTTATTTAACTGGATAGATGTGGAAAACATCCTCCTAGGTAAAGTTGTATCAGAATAGAAAAGTATCCAAATAATGTACTCAATATTAATATGAAATAAGTTCATGTACAAGTATAGGCCTAATTCAGAGAAAAACACAATTAAATTCAAAAAGTGGGAAGATGAGAGGGGCATATTTGGTAAGCTCTTACATAATGGGCACAATGTAAGTGTATATGGCATACTTCCTGGATGAAAAGCTCGACTACAATATGGATTTTACCTAACAAATTCAAGCAATGTAGCCTAATTATATATACCCTAATGGTAATAATAGTAACAAAAATAAAAAAAGATATTTCTTGTTTTATAATTTGCTCTTTCCAGACAGAATTTCTCCTAACACTGCCTTTTTTAAAATTTTGGTATTATTTTTTTTGATTTGAAGATGTTTTCTATGATGGTGGAGGGAAAGAACATTTAGTGGAGCCTCCCTAGAGCAAATGGGCATAGGGAGAGGGCTGTAAAGGGCCCAGTGTGGAATATCAAAGTACAGAGGTGGCTCAGAGTGTGCAGCATGGAAGTGGACAGCAGGATTTGGCCAGAGCTGTGGAGAACTATCACATCTGGGTAAGTTTCTGTGGGCTCTCCAGGCCCAGTGGCTCTGGCATTACAGCTCACAGCAACCTCCAACTCCTGGGCTCAAGTGAGTCTCCTGCCTCTGCCTCCCAAGTAGCTGGGACCACAGGTGCCTGCCACAATGCCCAGCTATTTTTTGGTTGCAGCCGTTATTGTTGTTTGGCGGGTCCAGGCTGGGGATTCGAACCCGCCACCTTAGGTGTACGTGGCTGGTGCCTTAGCCGGTTGAGCTATAGGCGCCGAGCCTCTTCTATCACTCTTATCCTCCCTTCCTGTCCTCTATCTCACCTTCTTCTCTATTTTCTCTATTAGTCTCCTTTATCTCCTTGTTTTTACCTTTATTCCTCTTCTTTTTATTCCTTTTATTTTTCTCCTACATTTCCCCCTATTATATTTATTTTTCTTTCCTTTTTCACCTCTTTTTCTCCTTTCCTCTCACTTATCTTTGATTGCTGTAACACTTCTCTGCTTTCTGACCCTATAGAAAGAGGCCTCTTCCTTACCTAAACTTTGAGACAAAGTAACCTGAACCAAAGAAGAAGTGTGAAGGAGAAAGGTGCACAAGGAAGTGAATAAGTAGAAAGCACATATGAGGAGGAACTAAAAGAAAAATTCAGCCACCATGAAAACTAAATTGGAGCATTTTCTCCAAGGGACCACAAAGAAATTTATAAAGAAGATTCCTCCTATAAAGAATTAATGGATTTAACAGAAGAGAATTTAAAATATGATGGATTGAGATGACGAAGCTATTGGAAGAGAATGTGGAAAGACAGAACCAAAAGTCAGACAATAAATATGTAGAACATAGGAAAGACATGAATGAGCTTTAAGAATTGAAGGACTCAATTAGGAAATGTAAAGAAGTGGTAGAAAGCATCAAAAATAGATTAGACCATAGAGAAGAAATAACATCAGAATTAGAGGATAAAGTCTCCAAGTTGACACAGATAATAACAGAGTCAGAAAAGAAGAGAGAAAAAGCAGAGAACTATGAGATGCCATGAAACATTCTTACATGTGGATAATAGGAATCCTTGAGGGAGAAGAAGACTGTCCCAAACATATGGAAGCCCTAGTGAGACTACCATAAATGAAAACTTTCCAAGTTTTACAAAAGATCCTGACACACTCTTTTCAGAGGCATACTGATCTCTGGACATCTCAACACTAACAAAACCTCTCCAAGACACACTGTAATGAACTTGTCCAAAATCCTAATGAAGGATCAAATTCTGCAAGCTTCTAGGAATAAGTGCCAACTAATGTACAAGGGCAGACCATTACATTGACAGAAGACTATTCCTCTGAAAACTTCTGAGCCAGAAGAGCATGGTCATTCACTTTCATAATCCGAAACTAAATAATTTTTAGCTAAGAATTCTGCATCTTGCTAAATTTAGCTTCAAAATTAACAGAGAAATCAAAGCATTTGCAGATTTTCAATACTGAGGAAATTTGCCACAATAAGACAAGCTCTGAAGGAAATTCTTAGACCTATTCTCAACACTGAACACTACAATGGACCTCCCCAAAAGTCTACATCCAGAAGCCAGAGGCCAGAATTTAGCTTTTAATATGACACAAAGGATAGAACCACACAACAAACTACCTCACAATAAAATGAATAGAATTTAACCACTACTATTGATACTTCCAATAAATGTCAATGGTTTGAATTCCCCACTGAAGAGGCACATGCTGGCTGGCTGACTGGAGGAAAAAATACAAACCATCTATACACTTTCTTCAGGAGACACACCTAGGCTTGACTAGCAAATAAAATTTCAGGTTTAAGGGATGGAAAACAGTGTACCAAGCAAAAGGAAACCAGAAGAAAGGAGTGGTTGCAATCCTATTCTCAGACATAAGTGCATTCAAAGCAAATTTAGTTAAGAACAACAAAAGAGGTGAGTGACTCCTGATACCTTATATGAGGTGATCTGCTGGCTCCAGTCAGACCCTTGGCTGGGCAGAAAATAAGATTAACTGAAACACACAGGAAATAATTAGAAATATTGATTATTATAAGCATCATTTGTTCACTTAAATAAAGGTGAGATATGATTTCCATTTCAGTACGGTGCTATATAATATTTTAAGAGCATATTGTAAGGAATGGTTTTGTCAAATTTTCATGAGTTATGGTGGCTGAAACATCAATTCTGTCTCGTGGGAAAAGAACTAAATGGCAGCACAAAAAGAAATGTGCATTAATAGAGTATTTTATTATATGAAGGAAGTTAGATAATAACTGCAAACCAACAGACTCAGCAAACAAGGACAGAAATGTCTTAGCCATAAGACATGTTTCAGGTGAATCAAAGTCCAGTAACCATGGACTTCAGAAGAAAAATGTTCTCAAAAATTCTATCAAAACATACAGGTCAGTGATAAATAACTCCTCTGATAATAGGACTAGGCCGGAAGCCAAATTTAATTACTATTTCAGTGGTCTCAAAAAAAAGTAAGATGAAGAAGTCAGTTCATACACAAGTGAATACTAGTGCAAATTCCCGAAAGAGTCCATAGCCATAAGTGCCTGAACAAAGTGTAGGAGGAAAGAACAAATGAGGTAGTATCCTACAGCTCTGTGAAGAAATTGCTGGTGAAATCGAGTAAGATGCTACAGAGGGAAAAATAAATAAATAAATAAATAAATAAATAAATGGAATCTTTGCAAATGAAGAGTGCAAAGGAGGAGAAGCCTACAGAAATAAAATTGGAAGAGAGCAATGTTTAGAGGCAAATAGTTAATCAGAAGGAAATAAACCATGATGGGCAATGTAATATTTTCTTCCCCAATAGAAAAATAAAGCCGGTAAAATGTATACTGAATGGAATAAACAGCTCAACTAAGTAAAACGTATACTGAATGGAATAAACAGTTCAACTAAGAAGAACTCACACTGGACTAAAATTAAACTCTCAAAATTCAACTCTGTGCAGCAAAATAAGTTGGATTCTTCAGTTTACCCTAAATTGGGCTTGTAACAAACCAGTTTTTCACTACCAGCTTTAGAAATGCACCATCCAGTGACAAAAAGTATATTTTTAGGAATAAAGACACATGACAGAAAAACAGAATGTGAAGAGTGGAAAATGACAGAAAGAAATTATGAAGAAGTTAAAATGAATTATATTACAGTTGAAATTAATAAAACTACAGAAAGGGATCCTAAAAATTGTCATTTGTATAATCAGACAAAATCTTTTCCTGACCCAGCATTGGATAATCAGATGAAACTTTCTTTTGAATAAGCACCTGATAAGAATTTCAGCCTATGTTTGGAATCTAAGTTGGGAAATAGTCCAGTGGAAAATATCAGTGCTGTTTCAACTCTACTTAGTCAAGCAAAAATTGATACAGGAGAGAGTACCAGGTTCAGCTCCATACAGCACAATATACTCAATAACCAAACATTTAAGAGCAGTGATAACAGGGAGACACCACCAAATCATTCTAGGCCTAAGTCTAATTACCATTAGGAGATAACAATTCCAAAGGATTTAAAACTAAAAGCAGAGAAAGGTTATGAAAAACAGTTAATCATAGATGCAGGACAAAATAGATTCGGAGAAGTTTCCTATAATGTTTGTGGAATTCTTTACACAGCTTCAAATCAAGAAGATGAAACACGGCACCTGCTTTTCCACAACCAGTTTATAAGTGCTGTAAAATATGTGGACTGGAAAAAAGAAAGAATTCTGGCTGAATACCCTAATGGCCGGTTAATAGTGGTTCTTCCAGAAGACCCAAAGTATGCCCTGAAAAAGGTTGACAAGATTAGAGAGATACTAAATAATTATTTAAGTTTTCAACAGGCTCTGCTAATCTGCTATTTCAGAACTACAACATTTCTCTTTATTTCTAACTACAAAAAAAGTAGTTGGCTGTCTAATTGCAAAATATATTAAATGGGGCTATAGAGTTATAGAAGAGAAACTTCCAGGTATCAGGTCAGAAGAAGAAAAAGTCAGATTTTAAAGGCAAAAAGCTTGGTGTTATTCAATATTGCCAGAGCCTGCAATCTGTGGAATCAGTCATCATGCTGAGTACCCTTATTCAACTGATTTTTATTTTTATTTTATTTTTTTTTTATTAAATCATCGCAGTGTACATTAATGAAGTCATGGGAAACAAAGTGCTGTTTTTATATACAATTTGAAATATTTTCATCAAACTGGTTAACATATCCTTCATAACATTTTCTTAGTTACTGTGTTAAGACATTTATATTCTACATTTTGTAAGTTTCACATGTACCCTTGTAAACTGCACCATAGGTATGGTCCCACCAATTACTCTACCTCCATCCTCCCCTCTCCTCCCTTTCCCCTTTCCTCATATTCTTAGGCTATAATTGAGTTACAGCTTAATATGAAAGCTATAAATTACTTTCATAGTAGGACTGAGTTCATTGGATACTTTTTCTTACATTCTTAAGATACTTTGATAAGAAGAATATGTTCTAGCTCCTAACCACAAGTTATTAATCTATTCATGGATTGATGGACATTTGGGTAGATTCTATGCCTTGCCAATTATGAATTCAGCTGTGCTAAACATTCTAGATCAAATGTCTTTTTGGTAAAATGATTATTATGTTCTGGGTAGATACCTAATAATGGGATTGCGAGATCAAATGGAAGTATTACACTTAGTTATTCAAGGCTTCTCCATGGGTCCTTCCAAACATGATGTATTTGTTTGCAGTCTCACCAGTAAACAGGTTCCCTTCTCTTCACCTTCACACCAGCATCTGCACCACTGGGATTTTATGATGTTGGCTATTCTCACTGGAGTTATGTGATATCTCAGGGCATTTTTAATTTCCCTGATGATTAGGGATGATGAACATTTTTATGTGCTTGTTGGTCATTTGTTTTTCCTAGAGACGATTCTGTTTGTATCTCTTGCCCACTTTCTAAATGGGATTGTTTGTTCTTTTTTTGTTCATTAGTTTAAGTTCTCTTTAGATTCTGGGTACTGACCTTTGTCAGATTTGTAGCATACAAATACCTTCTGCTGTTCTGAAGGTTGTCTGTTTGCTACCCTTCACTGCTCAGAAGCAGTTTTAGTTTGGTTATGTTCCACTTATTATTTTTTTTGTGTTGCTGCAATTGCTAAGTAGATATTCTTCTTAAAAATAATTTCTATTATGATTATTAAACAGAGTAGCCTGATATTTGGCTAATTGGCCAGCCATTAACCAATAGTTATCCTTCTGTTCTAGTAGAGATAACATATCATGTGATGTTGTATGAACACTTATGGGTTATCCCAATGTAAACTTATCTGCTTTTAGTAATATATATTGCCAGCAGCAGCAACTGCTTTGATGACAGATGGGTCATCTTTTTGTTACTGCATTCAGTTGTTTAGAGAAAATGCTTTTAGGGGCCTAATGTGGCGTTGAGCTAGTTCTTAGCTTATTTTTTTATCATTTATTTATTTTATTGTTGGGGATTCATTGAGGGTACAAAGAGCCAGATTACATTGATTACAGTTGTTAGATAAAGACTCTCTAGCAATTGTGTCCTGCACCACACACAGTAACCCCCCCACTCCCACCCACCTTCCCTCTGTCTGCTGTCCTATCCCCTAGCCCTTACCAAGTACTAGGTCAATAATTTTCTTTTATCAGAATTGAATATATAGGATTCTTGCTTCTCCATTCTTGTGATGCTTTACTAAAAATGTTTTCACTTCTGTCTTTAATACAAAAAAAAGTAATATCTCCATCTTTTTTAATGTCTGAGTATTACTCCATGGTATGCATATAACAAAGCTTATTAATCCATTCCTGGATTTGTGAACATTTAGAATTTTCCACATTTTGGCAATTGTAAATAGTCTATTGCAAGTGTCCTTATGGTAAAAGGATTTTTTTTCCTTCTGAGTAGATACTCAGTTAATGGGATTACAGGATCAAATGGGAGGTCAAGTTTGAGTGCTTAGAGGGTTCTCCATAACTCCTTCCAAAGAGGATGTATTAGTTTGGAGTCCCACCAGCAGTGTAAAAGTGTTCCCTTCTCTCCACATCCACTCCAGCACCTATATATTTGAGACTATGTGATGTGGGCCAATGTCACTGGGGTTAGATGATATCTCAGAGTAGTTTTGATTTGCATTTCTCTAATAATTAGAAATGATGGGCATTTTTTTCATAAGTTTGTTAGCCACATGTCTGTTTGTCAGAGAAAGTTCTGTTCATATCTTTTATGTGGAGGTATAATGGATTGTTTACTCTTTTATGTTTATTAATTCAAGTTATTTATAGATCCTAGTTATCAAACTTTTGTGTGGTTAGAACTATGCAAATATACTTTCCCACTGTGTAGGTTATCTATTTGCTTCAGTAGTTGTTTCCTTAGCTGTACAGATTTTAAGTTCATTTAAGTCCTGTTTGTTTATTTTTGTTGTTGCAATTGCCATGAAAGTCTTCCTTATAAATTCTTCCCCAAGCCAATAGCACCAAATATTTTCCCCCCACTTTCTTTGAAGACTTTTATTGTTTTGTGCTTCAGATTTAGGTCTCTTATCCATCTTGAATCAATTTTTGTGACTGAAGAAATTTCCAGTTATACTTCTTTACATGTGGATAACCAGTTCTCCCAACAGCATTTATTGAATAGAAATTCTTTCCCCAGTGTATGTCAGGAGGTGAAACTAACATCTTACAGACCCTGAATCTTTGTTTTTGTTTTTTTTTTGTTGTTGTTTGTTTGTTTTGTTTTATTTTTAATATAGTCTTCACCACATTTACTTAATTATTGTGTTAAGACATTTATACCCTATACATAATAGATTTGACACATACCATTGCAATATGAACAACAGGATTGGTCCCAGTGTTTACCCCCCTTCCATCAAATCTCCTCTCTCTCCTCCCATCACCCACCTCTTCCCCACTTCATTTTTGTCTATAGTTTTGATTGATATTTCTCATGAAAGTGTGAGTGATTATATATTGGTTTCATAATAGCCCTGAGTACATTGGATAGTTTTTCTTCCATTCTTGAGAAACTACTTAGAAGAATAGGTTCCAGCTCCACATACATAAACATAAAAGAAGCAAGTCTCCATCTTTTTTAAGGCTGCATAATATTTCATGATATACAGATGCCACAATTTATTAATGCATTCATGGTTGATGGCCACAGGACTTCTTCCAGGGCTTCGTAATTATGAATTGAGTTGCAAAAAATAATCTGGTGAAAATATCTTTGCTGTAAAGTGATTTTTGTCTTTTGGATATATGCCTAATGGGGGAATTGCCAGGTTGAATGGCAGATCTACTTTTAGATCCCTGAATGTTCTATAAATTAAACATTCCCAAAGGAATGTACTAGTTGAATTCCCACAGGCAGGGCAGAAATATGCCCTTTTCTTCACATAAATGCCAACATCTATAGTTTGGGGATTTTGTTATGTGGGCTAATCTTATTGGAGTTAGACTTTATCTCACAGTGATTTTGATTTGAATTTCTCTGATGATGAAAGATGTGTCTGCAAGTCATGCATCTGTCTTATTCAGAGAAGCTTCTGTTGGAGAATGCCCACAATGAAATTGTATCATTTCTTTTTTTTGCTATTAAAGAAGTTTAAGTTCTCTGTAGATTCTGAGTATCAAACCTTTGTCATAAAAATATTCTGCAAATAACGTCTCCCATTCTGAGGTCTGTCTGTTTGCTCTACTTATTGTGTTTTGGCTGTACAGAAACTTTTTATTTGATCAGATCCCAATAATGTATTTTTGGTGTTGATTCAATTGCCTGGGGGATCCTCCTTATAGAGCATTCTCCTAGGCCACCTTCTTCAAGAGTTTTCCCTGCACTCTCTCCAGGAATCTTTATAGTTTTATGTCTAAAGTTTAAATCTTTTATCCAGTGAGAGTAGTTTTTTGTTAATGGTGAACAGTGTGGGTCCAGTTTCAGTCTTCTACAAGTCACCCAGCACCATTTCTTAAAAATGAAATTGTTTCTCCAATTTATATTTTTGATAGGGTTGTCAAATATAAAATCACCATAGGTGTCTGGGTTCATCTCTTAGTTCTCTAGCCTGTTCCATATGTCTACCTCTCTATTTTTCTCATTATCTACCAGTACCTCTCTATTGTCCTCTTTATCTACCAGTGCCATGATCTTTTAATCACTATAGATTTATAGTACAGCCTGAAGTCTGGTAGAGTGATTCCTCCAGATTTCTTTTTTATTTCTGAGTAATGTCTTGGCTATTAGAGGTTTTTTCTTTTTCCACATAAACTGAAGTACTATTTTTTCCAGATTTTTAAAGTATGATAGAGGTTTATTAATAGAGATTATATTAAATCTGTATATTGATTTGAGTAGTATGGACATTTTAAAAATGTTCATTCTTCCAAGCCATGAGCATGGTGTATTTTGCCATTTGTTAACATCTTCAGCTATTTATTTTCTTAAAGTTTCATAGTTCTCTTTATAGAGATCTTTTACATCCTTTGTTAGGTAAACTCCCTAATGTTTCATCTTCTTTAGCACTAGTATAAGAGGAATAGACTCCTTGCCTGTTTTTTCAGCTTGACTGTTGTTGGTACATATAAGGGCTACTGGTTTATATTGATTTTGTAACCTGAGATGTGGCTGTATTCCTTGATCACTATTAAGAGTTTTGTAATTGAGTCCCTGTGGTTTTGCAGATATACAATCATATCATCTGCAATGAGTGAAAGTTTGATCTCCTCTGATCCTATTTGGATACCCTTGATTGCCTTGTCTTGCCAGATTGCAATGGCTAAAACTTCCATTATTACGATGTTAAAAAGTAGTGGAGACATTGGGTAACCTTGCCTGATTCCAGATCTGAGTGGAAATTTTTTCAGTTTTACTCCATTCAATACCATATTGGCTGTGTGTTTGCTGTAGATGGCTTCTATCACTTTATGAAATATCCCTTATATACCTATTTTCTGAAGTATTCTGATCATAAAATGATGGTGGATATTTTTTTTAATTTGTTTTTTATTAGACCATTATTGTGTACATTAATTCTCTCATGGGATACAATGTGTTACTTCTATATGCAGTTTGGAAAACTCTCCTCCAAGTGGCTTACATAGCCATCATGTCTTTCTCATAATTGTTATGTTAAGACATTTATATTCAACATTTAGACAAATTCACCTGTACCAAAATAAGATAAATTATAGGCGTGATCCCCACAATATCCTTCTCTTCACCCATCCTCCCCCTCCCCCCTCCCATTTCTCTGTAGTCTAGGGCTCCATTTGGATTGTAGCTTTCCTAAGTTAGCTAACTATTAGTTTCATAATAGTGTTGAGTACATTGAATACTTTTTCTTCCATTCTTGAGGCACTATGCTAAGGAGAACATTTTCCAGCTCCATCCATGTAAACATGAAGGAGGCAAGGTCTCCATCTTTCTTGTGGCTTTATAGTATTCCATGGTATACATATACCACAATTTATTGATCCATTCATGGGTCGATGGGCACTTGGGCTTCTTCCATGACCTAGCGATTGTGAATTGGGCTGCAATAAACATTCTGGTACATATATCTGTATTATAGAGTGATTTATGGTCTTCTCGGTATATACCTAACAGAGGAATTACAGGATCAAATGTTAGACCTATATTTAGATCTGAGTGTTCCCCATATGGTTTTCCAAAAGGGACATATTAGTTTGCATTCCCACCAGCAGTGTAGTAGTGTATTCTTTTCTCTGCAACCCCTTCAACATCTGTGATTTTGGGATTTTGTGATATGGGCTAATCTAACTGGCATTAGATGATATTTCAGAGTGGTTTTGATTTGCATTTCTCTGATGATTAAGGATGTTAAGCATTTTTTCCTATGTCTGCAGGCCATGCGTCTGTTTTCTTTTCTTTTTTTTTTTTTTTTTAGAGACAGAGCATCAAGCTGTCCCCCTGGGTAGAGGGCCGTGGCATTACAGCTCACAGCTCACAGCAACCTCCAACTCCTGGGCTCAAGTGAGTCTCTTGCCTCCACCTCCCAAGTAGCTGGGACCACAGGCTCCCGCCACAACACCCGGCTATTTTTTGGTTGCAGCCATTATTGTTGTTTGGCAGGTCCGGGCTGGGGATTCGAAACCGCCACCTCGGTGTCTGTTTTCTTAAGAGAAGTTTCTATTTAAGTCTCTTGCCCACCCTGTGATGGGATCACTTGTTCTCTTCTTGCTACTACGCTTGAGTTCTCTGTGGATTCTGATTATAAGACCTTTGTCGGAAGCATAACCAGCAAATATCTTTTCCCATTCTGAGGGTTGTCTACTTACTTTTCTTACTGTGTTTTTGTCTGTGCAGAAGCGTTTTAATTTGAAGAGGTCTCAATAGTATATTTTTGATTTTGCTTCAATTGCCCAGGGGGTCCTCCTCCTGAAATTTTGGCCCAGGCCTATTTTTTCAAGAGTTTTCCCCACAGTTTTTTCTAATGTTTTTATAGCTTCATGTCTTAAATTTAAGTCTTTAATCCAGTCAGAATCTATCTTAGTTAGTTGGTGACAGGTGTGGATTTCAGTTTTCTGCATGTCGCTAGCCAGTTCATTAAGCACCATTTGTTGAATAGGGAATCTTTTACCCATTCAATGTTTTTAATTGGCTTGTCAAAGATAATATAGCGGTAAGTAGCAGGTTTCAGTACTTGGTTCTCTATTCTGTTCCATACATCTACCTCTCTGTTTTTTTTGTTTTTTTTTTTTTCCAGTACCATGATGTTTTGATCACTGTTCATTTATAATATAGTCTGATGTGTTGTAGCATGATTTCCCCTGATTTGTTTTTGTTTCTGAGTATTGTCTTGGCTATTCAAGGTTTTTTTCTGATTCCATATGAAATGCAGTATTATTGTTTCGAGATCTTTAAAGTATGACAATGGAACTTTAATACGGTTTGCATTGAAATTATATATTGCTTTAGGTAGTATAGACATTTTAACAATATTAATTTTTCCCAGCCATGAGCAGGGTATGTTTTTCCATTTGTTAGTATTTTCAGCTATTTCTTTTCTTAGAGTTTCATAGTTCTCTTTATAAAGGTCTTTCACGTCCTATGTTAGGTAAACTCCAAGATATTTCATCTTCTTTGGCACTACTGTGAATAGAATAGAGTTCCTGACTGTTTCAACTTGACTATTGTTGGCATATATAAAGTCTACTGATTTAAGGATGTTGATTTTGTAACCTGAGACGCTGCTGTATTCCTTGACTCAACTTCCTTGAGTTTTGTAGAGGAATCTCTGGTGTTTTCCAGATATGATGATGTCATCTGTGAAAAGTGAGAATTTGATCTCATCAGATCCTATGTGAATACCCTTGATTATGTTTTTTCCCTAATTGCTATGGCTAAGACTTCCATTATGATGTTGAAGAGCAATAGGGACAGTGGGCAACCTTACCTGGTTCCTGATCTGAGTGGAAATGGTTTCAATTTGATTCCATTCAGTACGATACTGGCTGTGGATTTGCTGTAGATGGCCTCTATCAACTTGAGAAAAGTCCCTTCTATGCCCATTTTCTTAAGTGTTTTAATCATGAATGGTTGCTAGATATCGTCAAAAGCTTTTCTGCATCAATTGAGAGGATCATATGGTCTTTGTTTTTAATTTGTTTATGTGGTGGATTATGTTTATAGATTTGCGTATGTTTAACCAGTCTTGAGATCCTGGGATAAAACCCACTTGGTCATGGTGTATAATTTGCTTGATGTATTGCTGGATTGTGTTTGTTAGGATATTGAGTATCCTTGTTGAATATTTTCGCATCAATATTCACTAGAGATATTGGTTTATAATTTTCTTTTCTTGTTGGATCTTTACCTGGTTTGGGGATCAAGGTGATGTTTACTTCATAGAATGTGCTAGGTGATATTCCGTCTTTGTCTATATTTTGGAAATGGTTAAATAATATAGGTAATAGCTCTTCTTTAAAAGTTTGGTAGAATTCTGACATGAAGCCATCTGGTCCTGGGCTTTTCTTTTTAGGGAGATTTTGTATAGTTGCTCCTATTTCAGAGCTTGATATGGGCCTGTTCAACATTTCCACTTGGTTCTGATTAAGTCTTGGAAAGTGGCGTGCTTCCAAGTGTTGGTCAATTTCCTTCAGATTTTCATATTTCTGAGAATAAAGTTTCTTGTAGTATTCATGGAGGATTTCTTGAATTTCTGAGGGGTCTGTTGTGATTTCATCTTTACCATTTCTTTCTTTTTTTTTTTTTTTGAGACAGAGCCTCAAGCTATCCCCCTGGGTAGAGTGTCATGCCATCACAGCTTACAGCAACCTCCACCTCCTGTGCTCAAGCGAGTCTCCTGCCACAGCCTCCCAAGTAGCTGGGACTACAGTTGCCCGCCACAATGCCCAGCCATTTTTTGGTTGCAGACGTCATTGTTGCTTGGCAGGGCTGGGTTGGGGATTCGAACCCACCTCCTTAGGTGTATGTGGCTGGTGCCTTAGCCGCTTGAGCCACAGGTGCCGAGCCGATCCTTACCATTTCTAATTGAGGAAATTAGAGATTAATACCAACTTTTTGATTTATTAATCTGATGTATAATACTTTTGTTTTTAATTTCATTTAATTCTGCTCTAATTTTGGTTATTTCTTTTCTTCTGCTGGATTTTGGTTTGGAGTGTTCTTCCTTTTCCAGTTGCTTGAGGTGTCCCATTAAGTTGTTAACTTCTTCTCTTTCCTTTTTTTTTTTTTTTTTTTTTTTTTTTTTTTGAGGAAGGCTTGCAGTGCAAGAAATTTCCCTCTTAGGACAGCCTTTACAGTGTCCAAGAGGTTCTGATAACTCGTCTCTTCAATGTTGTTTAATTCCAGGAATTTGGTAATTTTCTTCTTGATCTCATCTTTGACCCAAGTGTCATTGAGCATAAGGTTATTAAGCTTCTATGATTTTCTTTGATTCTGCAAGTTCCTGTTGTTTCTGAGTTCAACTTTTATTTCATGGTGGTCTGAGAAGATGCAAGGGATAATTTCTATTCTTTTAAATTTGCTGAAGTTAGACTTGTGACCTAGGATGTGGTCTATTTTGGAGTATGTCCCATGGGCTGATGAATAAAATGTGTACTCAGTTTTATTAGGGTGAAATGTTCTATCGATGTCTGTTAAGTCCAGATGCTGAATGGTTAGGTTTAAATCTAGAATTTCTTTGCTAACCTTCTTGTTGGATGATCTGTCCAGCACTGCCAGAGGGGTATTAAAATCTCCAAATATGATGGAGCAGGGAGTAATCAGGTTGCTCATGTCTGTTAAAGTGTCTCTTAAAATTAGGGGTGCATTCTGATTGGGTGCATAAATATTGATAATTGAAATTTTATCATATTGAGTGCTATCTTTAACAAATATAAAGTAACCATCGTTGTCCTTGCTCACTTTTGTTGGTTTAAGGAATATTGTATCTGCAAAGAGTATTGCAACACCTGCTTTTTTCTGCTTTCCATTAGCCTGGAAAATAGATGACCATCCCTTCACCCTGAGTCTATGCTTGTCTTTTAAAATAAGGTGCATTTCCTGTATGCAACAGATATCTGGTTTGAGTTTTTGTATCTAGTCAGCCAGCCTGTGTCTCTTTAGAGGGCAGTTTAAGCCATTTACATTGATTGAGACTATTGATAATCCTGGCATAATTTTGGGTGTCAAGTTTTTTGAAGGTTCATTAGACATCTTTGATCCTTTAGTGACTGTGGAG
>CAUYTI010070756.1:0-19366 GCA_963575145.1 Galago senegalensis | reverse complement strand
CCTCCCAAGTAGCTGGGACCACAGGCGCCCGCCACAACGCCCGGCTATTTTTTGGTTGCAGCCTTCATTGTTGTTTGGCGGGTCCAGGCTGGGGATTCGAACCCGCCACCTTAGGTGTACGTGGCTGGCGCCTTAGCCGGTTGAGCTATAGGCGCCGAGCCTTCTTGACCATTTTAACCAAGGGTGGGTGAGGGTTGTCTTCTCAAAATCCTTTGGTCCCTTTAGTTGATTTACTCATGCTGTTTGTTGCACTCTACTTGGAATTGCACATCTTTGTGTATAAGTGTCACCTCTGTCCAACTGTATACATGAAGTGCCTTATGGAGTGTGGACATTCAGTAAAGATTTGTGGAACGACAGGCATGGTGGCTCATGCCTGTAATCCCAGCACTTTGGGAGGCTGAGGTAGGAGGATTGCTTGAGCTCAGGAGTTGGAGACCAGCCTGAGCAAGAACGAGACCCCCTCTATACTAAAAAAAATAGGAAAACTACCTGCTGTTGTGGTGGTGCCTGTAGTCCCAGTTACTTGGGAGGCTGAGGCAGGAGGATTGTTTGAGCCCAAGAGTTTGAGGTTGCTGTGAGCTATGATCCCATGATACTCTACCAAGGGAAACAAAGTGAGACTCTGTCTCAGAAAAAAAAAAGAAAAAGATATGTGGAATAGAAGAATGAATGAGAAAGGCCTAAAACAGTACTGTTAAGATAGTAGCTGCAGAACTTTGCTTTTCTATAGTTTATTTAAAAGCAGGTGTGTGATATTTTGATTATTGGATTAAGTTGTGGCACAGCTCTGCCACTCTGATCTTAGACAACCTGGGCGAGGGTTTCCGTGTTTGAAAATGCAATAGATAGGGGCTTGGCATCTGTATCTCAGTGGTTAGGGTGCTGCCCACATGCACCGGAGCTGGTGGGTTTGAACCCAGCCTGGGCCTGCTAAACAACAATGACAACTGCAAAAAAATAGCTGGGCGTTGTGGCAGGCACCTGTAGTCCCAGCTACTTTGGTGGCTGAGGCAAGAGAATCGCTTAAGCCCAAGAGTTTGAGGTTGCTATGAGCGTGACGCCACGGCACTCTACTAAGGCCAACATAGTAAGACTTTGTCTCAACAACAACAACAATAAAAAGGAAATGCAATAGATTGGATAACAGAGGTTCTCAGAATTTAGTGCACAGAAGAGTGAAATAAGGCATTTGTTAAAACTGTCATGTGTCTTGGCTTTACCCTCTGAGACTTACTGGGCCCGGGGAAGGGCTGAGAGCCTGCAAGTTAAATATACCCCCTAGGGCAGGTGTTCCAAGGAGCATCTGTTGAGAACTATGGAACAAGAGATCTCTCAGCTTTCTCCAGCTCTGTTGTTGTAAAAGAATATTGTAAGACATGACGGACATGTTTTTGTAAAGCTACCCTCTTTTGGAAAGATCGGTTTATTTTCCATACTGTGAGATCAGTACAAGAAGTGCAGATGATGAGCATATGTGGCTCAATTTAGTAGAAAAAAGTGTGTTTTCAAACCCCCTTAAGGGAGAGAACAGTCAGTAGGTATCTGTTTTAGTAGGGATATGCTAGTACGGTTTTCAGCTGAGAACTGTGCTCCCAGAAACATTTCCCTTCCGAGATTTCTATACTTGGCATCTGCATTGACTTCACTACTAGCATTGCGCTCGTAGAAGCAGACCAGAGGTATCAACAGTAAGCACCACACACAGAGGCAGTCAAGCTGTGTGTATAATCTGCCCGTTCCTTCATAAACTTGAGCTGAAAATACTTTATTAGTAAAATATATCCACAGTGCTAAAGATTTATTAAAATGTTACCACTTACTGAAGTGAACTTCTTTTGTCATTAGAGGTTCTTTTCTCTTTTCCTTTTTTTATTTTTTAAAGCCATGGTCTCACAATTAAAGCCAGAAATGACAAGAAGAAACTCTTACTCAGAACAGCTTTCTTTCTTCTTTGTTATTTGGTCATTCCATTAAGTGGCCTTAATAGATTAAATGATTTGGAGATTAGAAGGGAAAAAAAAGGACACACACCCTTCACTGGTAAAACGTGATTTCTGTGTGGAGAGAGGGAAATGGTTGCTACAAGGAATGTATGAGATTGTATTTTATTTATTTTATAATTTTATGCCTCAGTCATAATACAAAAGTTAAGAAATTTAACCTCTAGTTGAGGAGTAATACAGGTTATTTAAGCAAGTGTAAACAATTCAAGGGGAAAGCACGAAGGATGCCACTCTGTGTTCTCTGCATTCCCTGAGCGTGTTGCTCAGTGCAGCCAGCAAGTCCTCCCGAGATCCTCGCCTGCAAGCTTCCCAAGGCTGCAGGAAATGGCCCCAGCATTACTGTGAGTCCCACGGCAAGCCAAGAGTTTGGAAGATAGGTTTTACTTTATTAGATTCCAAATTAAATTTCTTTGGCAGTAGTCAGAGGAAGCAGACAGATTTTCCGTGGGCTTCAGGTTGTATAAAACCAAAGGTCTACGGATTTTACTGGGCGGCTTGTCAAAGGTTCTTCTTTAGCAGAATGATTGTCCTGAAGTACAAGCAGAGGCATTTCCTCCCGGCCTTCCTGTTGATCAGATTAGTTCTTTTGAACAGCCCTTTTTAAAGAATGTAAGAGACATAGGCGTGTTCGCACTCCCTTGACATAGCGGTCCTAGGAGTGGCAGAATCGTGGCGGTAGGAAAGCTGAGGGAAGAAGTCTAGGAGGAGAGTAACGGGGGCGTCACCTGCCGAAGCGGGGAGCAGCCAGTTGGTCATATCTTGGGTCTGTTTAACTTTTTCTAGTTAGTCTCTAAATCACTCTTCACCAAATTGATCCAACAGGTTTTTTGTTGTTTGTTTGTTTTAGTTTTTGGCCAGAGCTGGGTTTGTACCCGCCACCTGCAGCATATGGGACCAGTGCCCTACCCTTTTGAGCCACAGGCACTGCCTCCAGGTTTTTGGTTTTAAAATAAAACTGCTTATTAGTAATCTAAAGGAAATCTGAGCTGAACTGGGCACTAGCTCTTAATTTGGGGGAGGGAGTGAGTTAGAGAGGGGCCTTCTTTGTTACACATGTGGATGTCAGTTACTTCACATCTTACCCAACACTTAAATCCAGCCACCTAGGCCACTAGGAATTTCCTACTTAAACCTAGTCACAAATTGAATTCTGGCCCCTTTCTCATCAGCCATGGTACCATGTACCTCCTGGTCATTCTGTGGCCCGTTTTCTGCAGTTTTACTGAATGATTTCTTTGCCTAACCATTTAGAATGTAAGTCACAAAATTGTTTTTAGAAAGGTTGTTGATGTCTGTAAAAACTCTAAGTGTTGCCAGGATGTCTTTTTTGGTATCAGCAATGAGGATGTAAGAGTCATTTTATCTGTACGGTCTGCTCTGTAGTGTAGCTTTGAGTCTACTGACATCTCTTCTCTCCTTTGCCAAAACTACATCACAAACACAAACAGCATATAGTAGAAACCCTGTCAGATCCTTTGCTGGTGGGGAAACTGTTAATGAAGGGCTCACTTGGTTTCTTTAGTCAGTGCACTTGGGCATTTAAGATTAAGTTGGGCTGATGGCTGATTTGAGGATGGAGATGTGTAGTCTGACTTCTGAGTATCTAATACAACAACACATTCATTTGAAATTGTATTTGATGCTATCTCTGGATTTAATGTTATAAGATGTCACAGAAATGAGAAAATTCACAAATTTCGGAACCATACTAAGGGGGCTGAGCTCAATTAAAAAAAAAAAAACCTCGGTAATCTCAGCTACATTTGTAAAACTTTATTTGCAAATAGGCATCCTTGAATGCTTTGCTTTGCTTTCCCTAGCATAGAACGTATTTTTAGACTGGTGTATCTAGGTCGTGTTAGGGAATAGGCCACCCTCAAAAATATTGTTATCGTTTCATTGTTCAGAACACTTTTGTAACCTTCATTTTCTCTGAGTATCTGGGAATTACTGGTAAATATCTTCAAAGCTTCCTGAATAGAGGTGAAAAGTATATATCCGATGTGTGGGTCAAATCTGAGTATACGAATATATAACAGGTGATGAAAATTATTTGGATAAAGTCTTGATGTGATCCTGTCTCTTTCAGTTATCATCCCAGATTAGCAGACGGGGAAACCAGGCATAGAGAGTAAATTATTGTCAAGGTTAAACAGTGAGACTGTGGTATTTGAACTCAGGTAATGAACCTCTAAACTTTACTTCCTTAACTTGCTGGACTATCTCCAAAGGACACCTCAGTAGCAAAGGAAATAATCGATAGAGTTCAGAGGCAACCTAAAAAGGGGGAAACATATTTGCAAACTATGTGTCTGATAAGGGATTAATTTCCAAAGTATATAATGAACTCTTACTACTCAATAGCAAAAATACAAATAACCTGATTAAAAAATGGGCAAAGGACTTGAATAGACAGTTTTCCAAAGAGATATACAAGGCCAACAGGTATATGAAAATATGCTCAACATCCTTAATCATCCAGGAAATGTAGATCAGACCTGCCAGGATGGCTGTTATTTAAAAAAAAATGTTGGCAGCTCGGCACCTGTAGCTCAAGCGGCTAAGGTGCCAGCCACATACACCAGTGCTAGTGGGTTTGAATCCAGCCTGGGCCTGCCAAACAACAATGACAAGTACAACCAAAAAATAGCCAGGCTTTGTGGCAGGTACCTGTAGTCCCAGCTACTTGGGAAATTGCTTAAGCCCAGGAGTTGGAGGTTGCTGTGAGCTGTGATGCCACAGCACTCTACCCAGGGTGACAACTTGAGGCTCTGTCTCAAAAAAAAAAAAGTGTTAGCAAAGATGTAGAGAAAAGGGAGGCCTTGTACATTGTTAGAGGGCATGTAAAATGGAGCTGCAGTTACGGAAAACAGTATGGAGATTTCCTCAAAAAAATAAAAATAAAAATACATCTGACCTAGCAGTCGCACCATTAGGTATATTTCCAAAAGAAGAGAATGCAGGAGCTTGAAGAGACATCTGCACTCCAGGGTTCATTGCAGCATTATTCACAACAGCCATGATGCACAAATAACCCAACTGTCCATTGACAGATGAATGGATACAGAAAATGTGTTTTATACATACAATGGGGTATTATTTAGCTAAAAAACGAAGGAAATCCTGCCATTTGTGACAACACAGGTGACCGGGAGGACACTGTGCTAAGTGAAATAAGCCTGTTCCCAAAGGACCAGTGCTGCACAATTCCACTTACTTGAGTTACACACAAATATCATCAAACTCAGAGAAGCAGACAACACAGTGGTGGTTACCAGGGTTGACTGTGGGGACATAGGAAGCTCAGTTCGAGGAATTTATTTATTTTTATTGTTTTCTTTTTTTCAGGCAAAGTCTTACTCTGTTGCCCTGAGTAGAGTGCTACGGTGTCATCACAGCTCACAGCAACCTCAAACTTTTGGGCTTGAGCAATCCTCTTGCCTCAACCTCCTAAGTAGCTGGGACTATAGGCACCACTGCACCCAGCTAGTTTGTGTATTTTTGGTAGAGATGGGGTCTCCATCTTGCTCAGGCTGGTCTCGAACTCCTTAGCTCAAGGAATCCACCCCTCTCGTCCTCTCAGAGTGCTGAGATTACAGGTGTGAACCACCATGCCAGCCAGTTGAAAGAGTTTAAAAGGCTCATTTGTCCAGTTTTTAGGAACTGCAAACAACTTGTGCCAATAACGAATGCTATGGTATTGCACACTTCAAAATCTGCTGAGGGTAGACCTTAACACAAAAAACCCACAAAACCCAAAAACTCCAAAAGCAAAGGACATCAGGAAACTCTGGGGGCTGTTAGACACGTCTGTTACCTGTGTCACGGTATTTGCATGTGTTCAGCCTCATCAAATGGTACACATTAAATATGTACATTTCTTTGTATACCAATTATATCTCAGTTAATGTTTAAATTAAAAGGAAAACATACAAAGACTGCCCCAGACCTTGGTTAAGGCTGTTTATTGTTAGTACAGCTCTGTTTTTACAACCACAAAGCCATTTTATGTACAAAGAAGTGGCTAAATAAATTATTGAACTAAATTGTACCAAGAAAGAAGTGATTGAAGATATAGCAGAGGAGGAAAGCAACAAATATTCTATAGTAAAAACTTTTATAATTTTGAAGTTTCATTCAAGTGAGATTTTTTTTTTTTTTACAGAGTCTCACTTTATTACCCTCAGTTGAATGCTGTAAGTGTCACAGCTCACAGCAACCTCCAACTCCTAGGCTTAGGTGATTCTCTTTCCTCAGCCTCCCAAGTGGCTGGGACTACAGGTGCCCACCACAATACCCGGCTATTTTTTGTTGCAGTTTGGCCAAGGCCGGGTTTGAACCCACCACCCTCAGTATACAGGGCCCACACCCTACTCACTGAGCCATAGGCACCACCCAAGTGAGAAATTTTTTAATGTGATACTGACATTATTTCAGAACTAACACACTTAAAATAATCCTCACTGCCAGTCTGATACATTTATTTTTTATTTATTTATTTATTTTTTGTACGAAAGGTCTTTATTGGTGGGGAAGAGAGGCTGCAGAGCAGCACCAAGGAGGAAAGAAAAGGGGAGAGAAAAGAGATGTGAAGAGGAGAGTGAGGAGGAGAGAGAGCGGGGGAGAAGAGAAGAGAGCCATTTATTTTAATAATATAATTTGGTCCAGACTGTCTGGAGAAGAGTGTGCATCTGATGTCACAGTGCTGTCACAACAGTAACGGGGGTCAGGAGTGTGACTGATGGTGGGGACCACAGAGTTGCTGCTGCTGGGGTAGAATATCCAGACTTAGCTCTAAACCACGGACTGATTGTTAATACAGCCTTAGAAGTACACACCTAAGAAAATATTCAAAGAAGGAAAAAAGGCCATTTGAGAATCAAGCTCTTGAGTCTTGGCCCTGGGGAGGCTTCTGGGTGGGGGTGGGGGGTGTCTTGGCGGCCACTGGAGGGAAGCAGGAGGTGGCTCGGTACACTGGTGCTGAAAACTTGAGCGCACAGGAGCAAACCCCAGCTTGTCACCCAGCTCTTCCCAGCTTTGAGACAGCATGTGGCCTTTCTTAGACATTGCTTCCCTACTGAAACTGTGTTTGATATTCTCCTTAACCTGTTTTCACCACTTGTATGTGAATGTGGGGAGGGAAGGGAGCTGGAGGAGGCCTAGGCCCTACTCACTGTGAAGTCAGTCACTTCCTTCCCCTTCTCCTCCATCAGCATCCCTTGTTGGTCCAGGCAGAATGGGAAACAGATATGTGTAAAAGGGAAGTCATTTATTTTGGCTGTTCACATGCACAATTGGAAATTATACAGAACTATGGAACTCTAAAGTTTAGGGGCAGCTTTCCAAAGAAAGCTTCTAGGGGTCTAGAGATTTTTTTGTTGGCTTGCAGCTTTCTATTCTAAGAACAGATTGTTGTCATAAACTGAACCATGGGCTCTTTTTCTAAAATAAGATTATGTATCAGAATGATCTGACTTATACAAAGAAAGTACTTATTTAAGAATATATTGGCTTCTTCCAAGGATTCATAAGACTCTCAGGGAAAGTCCAGGGGCAATGCACAGAGATCAAGTCAGTTTAGGTTGCACCTGATGAGTCATAAGCAGCTTTAAAAAAACAAACAAAAATGTACTTCACTTTTGGGAAAAACAGGCAAATGTTAAGTTTTAAAGAGTCAGGCAAAGTATTTGTTTTTAAAAGAAATAATCTTCCATTTTATGTCTTGGACTCAAACATTAAGGCTTTAAGGCTAATCTAAAATCTTCTGTGTTTGTTATATTGCTTTACCTAAAATTTTAAGAACAATGAATGTTAATTAATGTGATATCCTGAATAACTTTAGGTGTAGAATGCTGCCTTGTTAGTTATAAACTTGACATGTTACACAGAAAATTTTGACAGAAGTAGGGAGAAAGTGAGTTAACCCCAAGTTTACATGCAATGAAATACTTGGTGTTTGGGGGCATTTTAGTTAGTGCAGTGATTTTCAACCAGCGTGCCATGGTGCACTGGTGTGCTGTGACAGGATCTTAGGTGCACTGGTGTGCTGTGACAGGATCTTAGGTTGTGCCGGGAAAAATTTTAAAGATTTTTAATTAAATCATTATTGAAACAAGTTTAAAGCACAGTAAGTATATTCTTTTTTTCACTCTTTTTAAAATTAACATAATGTAATTGTGCCACGGGAGTATAACTATAGGCTCAAGTGTGCTGTGAGATAAAAAAGGTCGAAAAACACTGCAGTGAGGGGAGGCTACTGGGTTCTCACAAATACTTGTGTAAGCACTTAGGAGGTGGTCAACCTGTCACAGAGGGAGATTTGGGATAATTTCAGGTTCTGGACCAAAGTGTGCTGGTTCTTTAGAGTTGCATTCACAGAACTGCTGAGTGTTACACAGCCCTCCAGTTCTTAGAGGAATGGAAGGCTACAGCAGTCCCTGTAGTTTTCACTCATTGAACATTCTCAGGGGTGTGTACTGGGAGCCACTATTCCCCGTGAACTGTGACCACCAATAGACCTGTCTTTGAGCATGTGAAGCAACACTGCTAAAGAGAATCTCCTGTGCTAGTTGCCTCTAGATACATGGGACTTAAAATGTGGCTTCTGTGTACCTGAAGAAGAGAACTTCTAATTTCATGTGATTTAAATTTAAGTTAGTACGTGTGGCTATTGTCTACCATATTGGATAGAGCAGGGATAGAGTTTCTGCTTAAGTAACAATTACCTTTGACTATTGGAGATGCCACCCTACAGGGACGATGGTGATAACTTTCCTCCTAATGTTGGGGAGGACTAAAACCCACAACCTGCATTTGGGAGAGAATTTTTGGACTTGAACATGGCATCTCTTCCACTCAGGGTCTGTTTCAGGAATTTGTATAGCAGGTGGGAGAGAGGACTCAGATGAGTTAAATAAGGCTGGCTGTAGTTTTTAATGGTGACAAGGTACTTGAGTAAAATAATATCAAACTAATGAAAACAAAGTTATAAATCACTTATAAAACAACAAAATGGAGGCAGCGCCTGTGGCTCAAAGGAGTAGGGCGCCAGCCCCATATACCAGAGGTGGCAGGTTCAAACTCAGCCCTGGCCAAAAACTGCCGAAAACAAAAAACCAAAAACAACTAAATGTTTGCCTTCCCCCTTATCTGCAAATGGTCATGGTGCCTTTTAAGGCTGCAAACTTAAAAGTCAAAGTAAAAGGTTTTGCTTGAAGTGCAGACTTGGATTTCAAACTCTTTAAAGGCTTTGCTACACACCTGATGGATGTGGGCATGTGGAGAGTGGGCCTACATTTAAAGTACGAAGTCACTATGTAATAGCTCTCATCAGCCCCAGCCATAGATAGATATTCAAGATGTGCTACATTCCAGAGAGGAAGGGAGTGATGATCTAACACCCTTTAAAAATTGTTTTAATTGGTATTGTTTCTTGTGATTATTGGCTCTGTATTTACCCTCATGGTCCTGTTTTATGTGTGTTCATGTCAAAATCGAATGAGCAACACTTTCTATGTAACATTTTGCAGTTTACCTTTATCATTGGAAGTGTCAGCTATATTAATGGTCATAATAGCAATACAACTATGCATTAACCTGTGATCTTTAAGAGCTATTCTTTATTAAATGGGGAATTAAAACTTTTTGTCCTTAAAGTTTATGATGAAGGATCTAAACAAATAAAAGCCTTAAGTTCTAAATTTGTTCGGAATGATGGTTTTGCTCATTGTTTACTCAGAGAATTTCATTAGTGTGGGTTTTGAGGGACCAGCCTCTCTGAGTTCACTGTAATGCCGTTTTATCAGCCCAGAGAACATACACAGCAACTTGCTGAGGTTTCTTCTCTTTTATAATGGGGTGGATTCCTTTCTAACCCAGGGGCATTGTCTCTGACTGCTGTCTGCTGTAGACTCATCTCATTCGGCTGATGATGCCAGTCCCGATCATGTCGTCCCACTGATATGTGTTGTTTGTGAGTCCCACCCTCCTCCCTTGGTGCTGTGGGGACCGAGTGCCAATGAGCCGAGTGGCTAATTGACTCCGACAGCGCACGGTTGGGACTGTGCAGTGCCCTGCAGCTCATGCTGATGTGCTGGCACCCCGCAGGCGCGCTCTCCTGCACCCTGGCACCCGCCTTTTCTGAGAGAGAAAACCATGAGACAGGTCTGCTGCCCTAGAACACACTCTGGTTTTATTAATGCAACCACACCTCCCTTAACTGTTACTGTGTGTGATGATCATGACAGCCATAAATGGGAAGCCTGAAAAGGAACAGGGAATATCTCTGCTGAAGCTCTGAACTGTACAACCAAGAAACTCCCTGGGGATGGTACATTATGGGGAGGAGGAGGAGGCAGAAGAGAAGAAAATTGCTTTTCTTTCTATCCCTTTGTTTTCTTTTAATTTAGATTTGTTGGGCAAGAGCTATGTCTCATGCTGTACTTTGTGCACTGCTTAACATACTTGTTCCTAGCAAAATGTAAAATAATGAACTGCAGTTCCCTTCACAGAAGGATGTGTAGATTTATCTGGGGGAAATACTTGTCTGTGTTGAAACGGTAATTGAAAAGGGTACAAACCCTGAGAAATCTCCCAGACCATAAAGCCTCTGCCCCAGTCGAGTCCTGCCTTTGCTGAGAACAGTCCTGCCTTTGCTTGAAATTGCCCAGATGAGACCATTAATACAGGAAACTGAAAAAGAATATCTACCATGGTGAAGATTTCCTTGACGTTTTCTCAACATTTTTTATTTGTTTCAAAAAAGCAACTGACTTATCACAAGAGACAGAGTGGTCGTGTGCACAGAGAACGGGGCCATGACTGGGCTTCAACCTGGGAGCAGGGGTGTGAGCTGCTACAGGGCCCTGTTGGTCCCTGGGACCTGGGTGAGGTTTGGCTGTGAAGGATGTCACTTTGGGATTTGGGAACTACTGATATCTAGAATTAATTTTTTTAAACTTGAGACAGAAGAAATCTCTCATAAGTGTTAGGTGTATTTGACAAAATGCAAGCAGTGAGTTGGCCTATTTAATAAAAAATTCTTTTGCCAAACAGGTATCAAAAGAAATGCTTAGAGCTGCTTGAAGCTCCCACACTCAGACTGCTCTCTTTTGAGGCAGAGTCTGATTTTGTCCTTTGCCTACAGCAGTGGTTCTCAACCTTCCTAGTGCCTCAATGTATTTTCATTGTTACAAAGGGGTCGCGACCCACAGGTTGAGAACCACTGGCCTACAGGCTTGGCTAGCCAGCGGTTCGGTTATCCACTGCTTTAGGGGAAATGTGGTTGTTTGTCATTCTCTCTCAGAGTCTCTCAGGGGGCTACCCTGAAGTTTGGGCTACACGGCGGAGATGGTTTCCTCATGCACAGGTTGGTGCTTCACCTGGGGTGACCCGCACATGCCTCATTGTAAGGAGGCCTCTCCAGGCACTTGGGCTTTCCCCCAGCAAGCCTCCCCAGGGCTGAGGCAGCCGCTGCAAGGTTTCTTAGGAGGAAGTCTCATAAGTCCAGTGGCTTCACTTCTGCTCGGGCGGGGGGGGGCAGGGGGGGAGGCACACAGGGGTGAATATCTGAAAGTTTTACCCACGGGGATATGGTGGACATGGGGCAGGGTGTGGGGAGTCAGGTAGGGATGTCACTTTTGGTCATTAGCTACCACAGCCAGAAAAACCTGACTGATTTTCACATTTCGTACTTCTTTAACATGTATTAAACTGCTTGCTCACAATTTAGTACGCTCACAATTTTTGAGGTCTCTCTTTTTTATCTCATTTTTTGTTTTGCATCCTTTTTTAAAACTGTATGGGAAATAACCCAAAAATCAGTAAGTGAGCCTTGAGTTGCTGACAGAGGCTTCTGTTACCAACTGAAAATGCAGTTCCGTGTCTTTGTTAGAGGAGGACCTTCCCTCTCCTTTGTGCTGCAAACACACAGCACTTTTCAAGCCCTATGCCCTTTGGGGCTGTCCACGAGTTCCCTCGTGACCTTGGGCCGGTCATCACATCGCATGGCCTCGGTGTCCTCTCTGTCTGGGTGGATTAGTCAGTAGACGTGTCGGCTTCATTCATGTGCCTTGTCCTCCTTTACCCTTCTCTGGGCATCTGCCCTTCATCTGCAATGGTTCTCTCCAGGCCGCCAGCAGGTGGAAGAGATCCGCTCCTGTTCTGCAGCAGGCTCCTGGGAGCACAGGATGTTTTACTGAGGCCAAATCATTAGTCTTCCTAACGTCCCTGTAGGGACAGTTCTCCTGACAGGAATTGATAAGGGCACGTTATGTAAAATCTGCAGGGCAAGCCTTTCCCTTTTAGGTCAACACTCAGCCGCAAGCTAAAAGGCTAATCAACAGAAGCATTTTCTGTGTTCATTCCACAGAATTGCCCAGGGACACAATAAATCTAGCCTGCCTGTTTACGGGAACATTGTTATTTAACAAGCTTGTTTCCAAGTTTAGGAATTTTTGCTTTCATCAAATCTAAGCCAACCTGCTCAATTCCTGAGATTCATTATTGCCCATTCATGCTGCCCTGTGTGGTGTAAGATAATTTTGCATACTTAATATATAAGTAGTTTTTACATCCCAGATTAACCTTAAATTTATTAGAAAGTTATTCTAAAGCCTTTGATCTCTTCTCTAATCTGGCCACTAGCATGTCCAGTTAGCAGGTCTGTCTCCTTTACACATTCATTCATTTGTTCATTCTTTCAGCAAATTTATATTAGAAAGATGAAAGGGCATCATGGTGCCTTCCAGGTGCCTGACTTTTAAGGAAGCAGCATACTCATCTGGGAGTGGCATGGGGTATAAGGTAGGGGCTTTCCCTGTTTGATCTGGCTTTGAAAAGATCCCTGGTGGTCTTAATGGTCACACTGTGGGATGTGCTTCAAGTACAATGTCAGTGATGAGCGAAGACAACACTGCTTCTTCTGGAACACTGCTGTAGGGTGGAACCTCAGATCATGGGAGTATGGGGTAACTTCTTTGTGGCTTGGGGATTGCTGAGATAATGGTTTTCTAAATTTTGATAAATTTTGCCAGATTGCCCAGAAATGTTACATCTGATACATACTCCCTCCAGCAGCACCTCAGTGAGCCTTTTCCCAGGCCCTCCGCAGAATTTTGCCAATGTGATAGGTAAAATAAACAGTACCTCTACAAATTCCTTAATTTCCAAAAGCCAACCCTTTGTATCTGTGTTGCAGTATTTTGGGGCTTTGGTAGCAGCAACAAAATCTTTTATGTCCCCAGCACAGGTCTTTAAAGGAAATTTGAAAAAAATTAAATTCGTGTTATCTTGGTTAAGGTGTTCATTTTCTCAAAAACTATTGGGAACCCAGTGATACCAATGCCAGTCATCATCCAGCTATTTCACTCTCATGTTTTTTTTTTTTTTTTTTTTGAGACGGAGCCTCAAGCTATCCCCCTGGGTAGAGTGCCATGGCATCACAGCTCACAGCAACCTCCAACTCCTGGGCTCAAGCGAGTCTCCTGCCTCAGCCTCCCAAGTAACTGGGACCACAGGCGCCCGCCACAACACCCGGCCATTTCTTGCTTGCAGCCGTCATTGTTGTCCTTGGCAGGCTTGGGCTGGACTCGAACCCGCCACCTTAGGTGTATGTGGCTGGCACCCCAGCCACTTGAGCCATAGGTGCCGAGCCTATTTCATTCTCTTGATTTATTTCTTCCTTCCCTTTCTTCCTTTTCATGAATGTTTATAGTTTGTTGTTATATGCTTGGCTTGGGGATTAAGAGGAGGGTCACATGCTGTTGATTCGTTTATGTTACAGTGAGCTTTGCCTGGGCCTGTGGGACTCCCAGTAACACACAAACATTCATGGACCAGTATTAGAGCCTAGGTGTGGATTTTATATGACACTACAATGCCAGAGAAGGGAAAGAAGCCTCATTAGCTCTATTTCTGCATTTTATCCTAAGTGTTTGCTCAGGAATTAGCACCTTCCTAACTGACCAGTTATTATTATTATTTTTTTTGTAGAGACAGAGTCTCGTTTTATCACCCTCAGTAGAGTGCCGTGGCATCACACAGCTCACAGCAACCTCCAAACTCCTGGGCTTAGGTGATTCTCTTACCTCAGCCTCCCAAGTAGCTGGGACTACAGGCACCCGCCACAACACCCAGCTTTTTTTTTTTTTTTTAGACGGAGCCTCAAGCTGTCCCTCTGGGTAGAGTGCCATGGCATCACAGCTCACAGCAACCTCCAACTCCTGGGCTCAAGCAAGTGTCCTGCCTCAGCCTCCCAAGTAGCTGGGACTACAGGCGCCCGCCACAACGCCCGGCCATTTTTTGGTTGCAGCCATCATTGTTGTTTGGCGGGCCCGGGCAGGGGATTTGAACCCGCCACCTTAGGTGTATGTGGCTGGCGCCTTAGCCGCTTGAGCCACAGGCACTGAGCCAGAAGGGACTTTTCTTAATCTGATAGAGGTCTTCTACAGCAAACCCATAGACAATATCATATTGAATGGAGAAAAATTGAAAACATTTCCACTCAGATCAGGAACCAGACAAGGTTGCCCCCTGTCTCCACTGCTTTTTAACATTGTAATGGAAGTCTTGGCCATAGTAATCAGGCAAGAGAAGGTGATCAAGGGTATCCAAATAGGATAGGGTCAGAGGAGATCAAACTTTCACTCTCTGTAGACGACATGATTTTATACCTGGAAAACCCCAGGGACTCAACTACAAAACTCATAGAAGTGATCAAGGAATACAGTAGCATCTCAGGATACAAAATCAATAATCACAAATTAGCAGCTTTTATATATACCAATAACAGTCAAGCTGAAAAAAACAATCAAGGAGTCTATTCCTTTTTACAGTAGTGCCAAAGAAGATGAAACATTTGGGAATTTACCTCACAAAGGATGTCAAAGATCTCTATAAAGAGAATTATGAAACTCTGAGAAAAGAAATAGCTGAAAGTGTTAACAAATGGAAAAACATACCATGCTCATGGCTGGGAAGAATCAACATTGTTAAAATGGCCATATTATCCCAAGCAATATACAAATTTAATACAATCCCTATCAAAGCACCACTGTCATACGTTAAAGATCTGGAAAAAATAGTACTTCATTTTATATGGAACCAGAAAAAACTGCAAATAGCCAAGACATTATTCAGAAATAAAAATAAATCAGGAGGAATCATGCTACCAGACTTCAATCTATACTATAAATCAATGGTGATCAAAACAGCATGGTGCTGGCACAAAAATAGAGAGGTAGACATATGGAACAGAATTGAGAACCAAGAGATGAACCCAGACACTTATCATCATTTGATCTTTGATGACCCTATCAAAAATATAAATTGGGGGAAAGATTCCCTATTTAACAAATGGTTCTGGGAGAACTGGCTGGCTGGAGAACTGGAAGACTGAATCTGGACCCATACCTTTCACCATTAACAAAAATTGACTCTCACTGGATAAAAGATTTAAACTTAAGACATGAAACTCTAAGGATTCTTGGAGAGAGTGCAGGGGAAACACTTGAAGAAATTGGCCTGGGAGAACACTTTATGAGGAGGACCCCCTGGGCCATTGAAGCAACACCAAAAATATATTACTGGGATCTGATCAAACTAAAAAACTTCTGCACAGCCAAGCACACAGTATGTAAAAAAGCAAGCAGACAGCCCTCAGAATGGGAGGGGATAATTGCAGGCTCTGTTTCTGACAAAGGTTTGATAACCAGAATCCACAGAGAACTCAAACTTATTAATAAGAAAAGAACAAGTAATCCTATTTCATTGTGGGCAAGGGACTTGAACAGAAGCTTCTCTGAAGAAGATAGGTGCATAGCATACAGACACATGAAAAAATGCTCATCTTTAATCATCAGAGAAATGCAAATCAAAGCTACTTTGAGATATCATCTAACTCCAGTAAGAGTAGCCCACATAACAAAATCCCAAAACTACGGATGTTGGCGTGGATGTGGAGAAAAGGTAACATTTCTGCATTGCTGGTGGGAGTGCAAGCTAATATGTTCCTTTTGGAAAGAAGTATGGAGAATACCCAGGATCTAAAAGTAGACCTGCCATTTGATTCTATAATTCCTCTACTAGGAGTATATCCAAAAGACCAAAAATCACTTTATTTTATTTTATTTTTTATTGAATGGTAACTATGTACATTAATGCACTTCTGGGGTACAGTGTGGGGTTTTCACATGCAATCTGAAATACTTCCGTCCAAAAATCACTTTATAACAAAGATATTTGCACCAGATTGTTTATTGCAGCTCAATGTATAATTGCCAAGTCATAGAAGAAGCCCAAGTACCCATCGACCCATGGAAGGATTAATAAATTGTGGTATATATATACCATGGAATATTATGCAGTCTTAAAAAAGATGAAGACTTTACCTCTTTTATGTTTATATGGATGGAGCTGGAACATACCCTACTTAGTAAAGTATCTCAAGAATGGAGGAAAAAGTATCCAATGTACTCAGTACTATTATGAAACCAATTTATAATCATTCACACTTTCATATGAAAAATAGATCACAACTATGGCCCAGGATGAAGAGGGAAGTGGAAAGGGAGGGGGGAGGTCATTTGGAGGGAGAGTGAATGGTGGGATCACACTTATGGCGCATATTGCAAGGGTATATGTTGGATCTATTAAGTATAGAGTATAAATGTCTTAACACAATAATTAAGTAAATGAGGTGAGGGATATATTAACCAGTACGATGTAAGCATTCCAAATTGTATATGAAAACAGCACACTGTACCCCATAAATGCATTAATGTATACATGACCCACCTCTTTATGATTTAATAAAAAAATAAAAAATAAAACAGAACATTTTTCTCCCCATATCTCTGCTTAGTTTTTGGCATTAGAGGTTTGGTGTGGTTTACAGTAAGCACCTAAGTCAGCCTGTCTGTGTTGTGATCTGGTCAACTTTGCTTCCTTTCCTTCACCACCTCAGGCAGTGTTTTAGGGGATTAGGTTATAGACAAAATGATCCATCTGCATGTTTCTTTCTTATTCAGCTCTATTTTACCTGCGGTTCCTCATTATAGAACTGGGATACTTGGTGGGAATATTTTTTACTAGTTCTGATGTCTCTAAATCTTATCACTGTAATTAATCAGGGGATCCTTTGGTGTTCTTTCAGACAGTGATACTTTTAACGAAATTTATTCTTGCTTGAAGTCTGAGGAGTTGTTATCAGTTATTCTTCCTTACCTTGGTTCAGTATCAATGTATTCAGCAGATATTCTTAATATTGCAGTTTGAGCTTGTAGGTATTTCCTTGTTTCATTGAAGATTTCCCCTAACTGCCATTTTTCATTCTTTTTTTTTTTTGCAGTTTTTGGCCTGGGCTGGGTTTGAACCTGCCACCTTCGGCATATGGGGCCGGTGCCCCACTCCTTTGAGCCACAGGCACTGCCCCCATTTTTCATTCTTTTTGAAAGAATGTTGTTTTCACAGGAGAAGAGTAGTTAATTGAAATTACTTTTACTCCTTGTCTTAAACCATAATTCTGAATTGTCACTTTTAAAAAGTATTTATAAATATATTTCCACTCCTTTTAAGCCAAGCATTTCCTAACATTTATTATCTACCATGTGTTAATTTGTGTTTAGTGAGCTTTTTGTAAGTATTATAGTCTTAATTCATAAAAGTCCTATATGTTTTCAGTATTATTTAAAAATAAAAAATCTGGGCCTGGCATGGGTCACTTACACCTATAATCCTAGCATGCTGGGAAGGCCAGGCCAGTGGATTAGTTGAGCTCAGGAGTTTGAGACTAGCCTGAACAAAAGTGAGATCCATCTCTATTTAAAAGAGAAAAACAGGCCATGCCTGTGGCTCAAAGGAGTAGGGGGCTGGCCCCCATATACTGGAGATGGCAGGTTCAAACCCGGCCCCGACCAAAAAAAGAGAGAAAAACTAGCCAGGCATTGTGGTGGGTGTCTGTAGTTCCAGCTACTTGGGAGGCTGAGGCAAGAAGATTGCTTGAGCCCAGGAATTTAAGGTTGCTGTGAGCTATAAGGCTATGTCACTCTAATCTGGGGCTACAGAGTAAGACTCTGTCTGAAAAACAAACAAACAAACAAAAAAACCCCCAAATCTGAGATTCAGAGAAGTTAGTTGCCCAAGATCACATAATTGTAGAGCTAGAATTAGAACCTAGATCTATCTGACTCCAAAGCTCTGTATTTTTTTGCCTGTGACTCATCTGGTCCCTGTTTGTATTATCACAGATTTTGAATAAATGCAGTTTTATACTGCAGTTCCTTGTTAGATTTTCCATTGCCACCTTTTTGCTAATTCACATTTAATAAATGTTTCTATACATTTAATTCATCTACATGTATAAATAATTATAATAGTAGGTTATAGGTTTACTTTGATGATTTGTATCTGGGAATGCATGGACACATACTGTATTAGTTAAATTTTTCTCCCCTTTTGGTTGTCTATCAAAGTGCTTAGTGGAATTCCAGGTCCTAGTGCCACCAACTATAATAATCCACTGATGTCTGAGAATGAACAAGATAATATTTCTGAGATACATTGTTTATGTATGACTTGATTACATTCTGATTTAGTCTACCATGTATTTTGACATTCTGAATTGCAGGAAAATATTCAAAGCCCTTCTAGTTAAACATAGCTTAGTCATTTTACTGGAAGATTATGAATGGTTATCTAGATAGCAATATTTGGGGCAAACAGGTGGGAGTTGAAGAGAATAATGCCTGGACTAGAACTGATTGCTGCAGTTTTCTTCTTATATGTAGGAAAATATCTACCTGTTTTTCTTTCTCCCATTGTGTGTCAGAGTAACAGGGTTTGCCAATATTTCTAAACACAATAACATGGAATACTTGCACAAGACTTAATTAGTAGTAATGTGTACTACCTCTTGGAGATTTGCATTTTCTTTGGCGGCAGTCTGGCTATCTGGCTTAGAGGCCTGCTGTAAGATTCATTAGCTTTTTGTTGCAAGCACCAATGTTCATTGGAGCTTCTGTAGCTTTTAATTTTAATTACTTGATAGATAGTTTTCTGATGGCAAAATTATGTATTTAAATTTTTGAACTAAAAATATCAGTAAGTGGCTCGGCGCCTATAGCTCAACTGGCTAACGCGCCAGCCACGTACACCTAAGGTGGTGGGTTCGAATCCCCAGCTCGGACCCGCCAAACAATGATGGCTGCAACCAAAAAATAGCTGGGCGTTGTGGCGGGTGCCTGTGGTCCCAGCAACTTGGGAGGCAGAGGCAAGAGACTCGCTTGAGCCCAGGAGTTGGAGGTTGCTGTGAGCTGTAATGCCACGGCACTCTACCCAGGGGGACAGCTTGAGGCTCTGTCTCA
>CAUYTI010070755.1:0-16538 GCA_963575145.1 Galago senegalensis | reverse complement strand
GGAGGGTGATTGGAGGGATCACTTTTATGGTTTATCTTACAAGGGTACAAGTGAATCTTTCTAAGAGTAGAATATAATTGTCTTAACACAATAACTAAGAAAATGACATGAAGGCTATGTTAACCAGTTTGATGAAAATATTTCAAATTGTATGTGAAAACACCACACTGTACCCCAGAATTGCATTAATGTATATAGTTATCATTTAATACAAAAAATAAATATTTGAAGACCACAAATCTGATAAGGGGCTAATATCCAAAATATGCGAGGAACTTAAACAACTCAATAGCAAGAAAAAAAATAACCTATCAAACATATGGGCAAAGGAACTAAATGGATATTTCTCAAAAGAAAGCATGCAAATGTTCAACAGATACAAGACAAATTATTCATCATCACTGATCATTGGGTAAATAGAAATTAAAACCACAATGTGTCACCTCACTCTGTTAGAATAGCTACTATCAAAAAGACAAAAGATAACAAGTGTTGGTTAGAGTGTGGTGAAAAGATAACCTTTGTACATTGTTGGTGGGAATTAAAATTAATGCACCCATGACAAAAAATAGTATAGATCATTTAGTTCCAATTTAAAAGAGACCATATGTGGTGTTTGTTTTCCCATTTGTATGATTCTTCTCTTATAATACAAGGCGTACTATCTGGGGGAATAATTATAAACTTGATTCAAATTGTAGAAAGGTAACACATGTAACCAAAAATGTTTGAATCACCATAACATTCTAAAATTTAAAAAAGTAAAGAAATAAAAGAAAAATAGTTATTGAGGGTCCTCACAAAACTGAAAATGGAACTACCTTATGATCCAGTACTCCAAATTCCGTGTATGTATCTGAAGGAAATGTGATCAGTATGCTGAAGAGAGATCTGTACAGCCATGTTCATTGCAATATTGTTCACAATAGCCTAGCTATGGAAGAAAGCTAGGTGTCCATCATCAGATGAATAGAAAGAAAATATGGTATTTATTCACACTGGAATACTACTCAGCCTTACAAAATGGAGAAACCTTGTTGTTTGCAATAATATGGATGAACTTGAAGGATATGTTCATATGTTAAGTGAATATGTGAAGTGAAATAAACAGGCCCAGAAAGACAAATAAAGAAAGCATGATCTCACTTATATGTGGAATCTAAAAATGCTGAACTCATAGGAGTAAAGGATATAATGATGGTTACCAGCAATTGGGGGCAGGAGGGAGGGATGAAGAAAGAAAAGATGTTGAGCAAAGGATAAAAAGTTTCAGTTGTAGAGGAGAGAAAGGCTCTAGTGAGCTAATGCACAGAATAGTGACTATAATAATGATACAAGGTATATTTTAAAAAATAGAACTTTGAAACCTGTCGTTTGAAATTTTATAATAAATATAAAGGTAAGTGCAATATGAAAAATAAAATACATTTTTGATTACATCTTAAATATATGTCCTGAGACTACACATAAGACAAAATTCGCAAGATTCTTGGCTGATTTCTTTTTCTTTTGCACAGTTGCTGTGCATAGTTGTGACATGAGTGAGAGCTGAATGAGTTTTCATGTCCTTGAAATTAGTGTGAAGGGTTTTCACATTTCAATCTCTTTTCTCTATAACCATGATGACTTAGAATGGAAAGCAGATTGTTTGAGCTGATTGTCAATAGTGAAGGCTGACTGGAATGTATAATACTGTGCCGATGGTTTTTTCTACACATTAGTGGTAGTATGACAGATAGGTTTTGTTTTGTCATTGATAAGTGTCAACAATGAGGTGCAATTTTACATTTAGAACCATGGCTGTGTATAACACTGAAAATTATGAAAGATGATTGTATAAACAGGTGGTGGTCATGATGATGATGTTAACAACATTGAAAATCATTTTCGAATACTTGCTATATGTGTTAGGCATTTCCCAATCACTGTAAATGTTGTTTAATCCCACATTACACTGACAAACTAGTCACTATTAATTTTTTTGTTTTATGGATGAATAAACTGAGTCACAGAAAATTTTTGTATTTGTCTTAAAGCTACAGATTTGGTAAGTACCATATCTGAGAAGCAGGCCAACGGCCTAATTGTTGGACCTGTAATAAACTCTTGACATCTACTGCCTCTGTAGTGAAGGTTCTAGATATTAGATCATCTGGGGAAAAACTTTTGCTGAAACTTCTTTTGGGTTTTGAATTGTACTTCTTTTTGTTACCATCAGTAAATATTCCTGTGATTTAGTATATTTTTGCACTCAAAATTGGGTAGTGAAATTGCAAGGTATCATTTGAATTTGTCACTTTGGTGATCATGCATAAACTCTATAATTGACTTCTTGATATTTGCATGGTAATCAGGGCATGAGAAGACTCAAATTAATAGTAAGATTTTCCCATCTTGAAACAAGAATTCTCTGCTCTTGGGTATCCTAGGTGTTACTGAAATTCCCTCTTCCATTTAGGCCCAGCTTAAATATTCTTTAAGACTTCATAACTTTAACCAATAGGTGAGTTGCTGAGCCAACTCTATGTGGAAAAAATGTTTATAATTTGCTCTTTTTACATAACTTCTCCTCCATATTTGAATATCCATAGAGGAACTCTCTCTCTCTTACTCTAGGTTTAATCTCTCTGAGTAGAAGAGCTGTGCCTCGTTGACCAGTTTGATGGAAGTAGTTCAGAATGCATGTGAAAACCCCACACTGTACCCCAGAAGTGCATTAATGTACATAGTTAACATTCAATTAAAAAAAAAAATAAAAAATAAAAAAAAAAAAAAAAAAAAGAGCTGTGCCTCTGAAGACAGAAATTCATTCCTTACCTTTTTTCTACTTTGTTTAAAATTCTTGATTTGAGTTATTGCTGCATATCAAAATTAAGAGCAAATCCAAATATATCAGTAATTATATTACTTAGGAATGAAATAAAACTCTAAGACAAAGTTAGTCAAACTGGATTTAAAATACTATTCATCCATAAAGAAAGACAGAGACTTTATTTATTTATTTTAAAGATGGAGACTTTATATCTTTTGTATTTATCTGGTTGGAGTTGAAGCACATTCTTCTTAGTAAGATACCTTACTAAGATACCTTCATATACCTACATTCTTCTTAGTAAGATACCTTACTAAGATACTTTCTTAGTGGAATGAAAAAGTAAGTATTCAATGTAATCAAAAGTATTCAGAAGTAAGTATTCAATGTAATCACTAATATTATGAAACTAAAAGAAAAACAACTACATGCCCCCAGGAGAGAAAAATACAAACATATTCAAATGCTGGGAAGGGAGTAGAAAGAAAAGGGAAAGAGGAAGAAGGAAGGGTATTGTTAAACGCTCACCTACAGTACAAAATGTAAGGGCATACAGCACACCCCCTGGGTGAAGGGCTCAACCACAACTTGAACTTTACCTTAGAAATGAAAACAATGTAAGCTAATCATTTGTACCCTCATATTAATCTGAATTAAAAAAAATAAAAAAGAACAATCATTCAGCAAAAGTTAAGAAAAAACCTCAACTATGTGCTGCCTGCAAATATATTGTTTATATACTGCTTACATATCTAAATTTGAAAGTGAAAAAGATGGAAATCATATACCATAAGATTATGTTTTAAAAGACAGATGCTCTAGTTATACTTCAGACTCATTAGAGTTTAATGCAGGAAGTTTTTATAGACATAGCAGAGGAGCTTCATAAGGTCACAAGGGTCAATTCAAAAGGAAATTATCCATTTTCAATTTGTATGCTTGAACAAAATGATTCAAAAGGAAGAAATAACACTACTGGAATTGCCTATAACATGATTATGTGCTTAGAAAACCCCAATGCATTTACATATGAACTATTAGAATAAATACATGAACACGGCAAAGATCAGAGAATATACTGTCGACATATAATAATTATGTGTGTGAATAACAAAGAAATAGCTATACAACATGTCATTTACAAGACAATTAGAAAATATCAAATGCTGAAGGAAAAATAAACGGAAGTTGCGTATAACCTCTACAGAGGAAACTATGATCACTGAAAGAAACTAAGAAACAAGCAGAGTGGAGAACATGCTTGTAGACTGGAAGACACGATGCTTAAATTTGTGAGCTCTTTCTAAATTGACCTACAGCTTCATTTCAATCACAATTTGTGTGTGTGTGTGTGTGTGTGAGAGAGAGAGAAAGCAAGCGTGAAAGATGACAGGTTAATTCTAAAATTTACATGAAAATGAAAAGACTATGTTACTATTCAGAATACTAAAGATGACATCAAAGATCCAAGCTTTCGGGCTTATGCTGGAGGATTGCTCAAGTCTCTATTGTCCCAGCTTTATTTGAGGTATAGTTGACACATAAAAACTGTGTATGTTTAAGGAGTATAAGGTAATGATGTTTGTATATATGGTGACATGATTACCTCAATTAAAATAGTTAACATATCCATCACCTTACCTGGCTACCATTTTTGTGTGTGTATATGATAAGAACACTTAAGATTTATTCTCAGAAAATTAAAGTGGACAATATGGTATTATTAAGTATAGTCACAGAGTTATTTGTTAATCCCCAGAAATTACTGATCTTCTAAGTACACATTGAACCTTTGACTAACATCATCCCATTTCCACCTCCCCTAAAACCTCCCTGTCTCTGTCCCCAGCCCCTGTCAACCACCATTCACTCTCTGCTTCTGAGTTCAACATTCTTAGATTCCACATGCAAGTCAGATAACATATGGTATTTGTCTTTCTGTTTCTGACTTACTTCACTTTGCGTAATGTCTTCCAGATTCATCATTTATCAGAAATGGCAGGCAGCATTCTCTTCTTTTTGTGGATAAACAATACTGTATTGCATAATTGCATTTATATATATGTATATACCATGTGTCTATTTCTATTTATTTCTACTTATTTCTATTCCCCTCATCTATTCATCCAGTAGGGGACAACTTCGATTGTTTTCTCATCTTGGCTGTTGTGAATAATGCTACAATGAACATGAGAGGGCAGCTACCTCTTTGAGCTACTGTTTTAATTTCTTTTTAGAAATACAGAAGTAGGGTTGCTGGATCATAAGATAGTTCTATTTTTGTGTTTTTGAGGAATCCTCATATGGTTTTCCATAACAGTTGTGCCAATTTATTTTCCCACTGATAGTGTCTAAATCTTCTTCTATACCCTCAAAAACTTATCTTTTTTTAATCTTTCTGAAAATAGCCATACTAACTACCTCATTGTGGTTTTAATTTGTATTTTCCTGATGATCAGTGTCAATGAACATTTTTTCATCTATCATTTGTACATCTTCCTTTGAAAAATACCTGTTTAGGTCCTCTGCTCATTATTAATTGGGTAGTTTTTGATGTCGAGTTTTAGGAATTTAAAATATTTTCTGGATATTAACCTCTTACCAGATACACGGATTGCAAATATTTTCTCCTATTCCATAGGCTGGAGTTTGGTTAATTATTTCCTTTGCTGTGCATAAGCTTTTTAGCATGATGTAGTCCTACTAGTTTGTTTCTGCTTTTGTTTGTAATATCCAGCATATCATTTCTAAGTCCAATGTCCAAGTGCATTTTTGCGGTATTTTCTTCTAGGAGTTGTATAGTTTCAAATCTTGCATTCTGTACTTTATTGGTGAGGTATTCTGCTTACTAATTCTTAATTTTAAAGGTAAATCTTTAAACTTCCTTTAGATAATGGGGTGAGAGATCTAGAAAGCTTTAAATTGGTTACCCTGAGCATGTAAGCAATATCATAATTTGACACTTATATCCTACCGACTACATTTTGGTTTACATATAATTCATGTCAATGAGCTGAACAAGGAATGGAAAATATGATATCGGTCATTAATGGGACAATGTATAAAAAGTGGAGACATATAGTGACTAAGAGCACTGATGATTGGTTTAATGCAATCACTGTAACATAATTCTTAAAGTAAGTCTAACAAAATAAGTATAGGTAAAGTAGTTAGTACCATGGCTGACACATAGTAAACTCTCAACACACACTATATACAATAGAAACTCTGCAAATTCACTACCCAAGGGACTGTGCCAAACTTGTTGACATAAGGAGGTTGTCAATATAAAGAACTAGGCCTATTGGGCGGCGCCTGTGGTTCAGTGGGTAGGGTGTCAGCCCCATGTACCTAGGGTGGCAGGTTCAAACCTGGCCCTGACCAAACTGCAACAAAAAATAGCCAGGCATTGTGGCAGGCGCTACTCAGGAGGCTGAGGCAAGATAATCACCTAAGCTCAAGAGCTGAAGGTGCTGTGACCTGTGTGACGCTATGGCACTCTACCGAGGGTGACAAAGTAACACTCTGTCTCTAAAAAAGAACTAGGCCTACTGTACTGATATGTAAATGTGGTGCATGTCCAGTCCATGAAAATTAGGTCAACTTAAAGAGGTGGTCAATTGTGGACAGTTTTTGTTTTTTTTACCACATAGGTCTTGAGTTAATTACTCTAGGCAATACAGTTATAAATATTTGCAGTCATTTAACATTTTTTTGTTTTTCCTTAATAACCTGATTGAATTGATTAATTGTATTAGCAATTACTATTATTAAAAAGTCCTAGACTACTAGTCAGGATGGCTTTTGGGAAAAAAAAAACAAGAACTTTTAGTAAAATCTGAACAATTCAATAAAAGATTAATAATTAGTAATAATAGACACAATTGTAAGAGGGACTTTATCTAACAAATGCAATCAGTGTAACCCGGTTTCTTGTACCCTCAATTAATCCCCAACAATAAAAAAAAAGAAAAGAATAATTAGTTATAATTAGGAAAGGGAAGCTTTATTCATAAGGAAAGTGCAGAAAATCTGTGGCAGAACTGGGCGTATTTAGTCAGAGTGACTAGAGAAGCAGACAGTGGCACTCTTTTGACTGTGCTAATGATTTCTAATTTTAGAATAAGAAAAATGGGAAGCATCAAATAACTTGATATATTATATCAACAGAATCAAGGACAAAAGCCATCTGATCACTCAATAGATTCGAGAAAAGCCTTCAGAGAAATCAGTACCTTTTTATGTTAAAAACTCTTTTGACAGTTGGGTATAGAAGGAATGTTCCTCAACACATGGCAAGGTTTTAAGCCAAGGAGTAAAAAGGTCATTATATATATGATGTATAATATCATTATATATACATATATACATATATAACGATCTTTTATGATCATTTTATATATAAACATATATATATATATACATATATATATATATATATATGTGTGTGTGTGTGTGTTTTGGGGGAGTGTCAAATGATTTTTTATTGAAATATTTTCAACCAGGCATGGTGGCTCACACTTGTAATCCCAGAACTCTGGGAAGCCGAAACAGGTGGATCACCTGAGCTCAGGAGTTGGAGCTCATTTCTACTAAAAATGGGAAAGGTAGCCAGGTGTGGCAGTGCCTGTAGTCCCAGCTATTTGGTAGGCTAAGGTGAGAGGTTGCTTGAGGCCAAGAGTTTGAGGCTGCTGTGAGCTATGACGCCATGAAACTCTAATCAGAAGACAGAGTGAAAATCTGTCTCAAAAAAAAAAAAAAAAGGAAAGAAATATTTTCTTTTGCACTTTTTAACCAGCTGGACATTCCACAGCAACACTGTTGATGTCATCTATGATGTCACAAGGGTGGCAGCCCTCAGCATTGCAGCCCACAGACAGACAATCTCTGGGATCTCTTTAATGGTTCCAAAGACTTTTCCAGCTAAAGATCAGTGCCACATCTGTCTGGCAATGTTGACAATGTTATAAAAAGTGGTATTTCCATTGTGTTTAATATTTTTCTGGTTTTGTTTGTGTGTGTGTGTGTGTGTGTGTGTCTATTGGTGTTCCCTTGAGGGCTTTGATGATCAGGGCAGAGGCAGAAGGTACCACTTCAATCTGAGCCTGTCTTTCTGGATAGTCAGTTTCACCATAACTCTGAGACTCTTCCAGCCACTGGTTGCTTTGGCAACGTCATCACCAATCTCTCTTGGAGACAAAATCGGGGACTAATCTTGGGGGCCAGGGCAGATGTGGAACTGACTTCACCACTGGTGCATCTCAGGTACATGACTTTGATTTTATATTTTAAAACTCTTCTGGTCAAATGTTGGAGGAAATTTCTCTTCTGGAGAAATGTTGGAGGAAATTTTGGAGAGAGACAAGAGTATAACAGCAACCATTTACAAGGCAAAAGTAAGATAATTTGTTATGAAGTGATTAAGACATTCTGAATGAGATTTTGTAATCAGCCCTGTTGTTTGTCTGTGTGACCTTGAGGTAATCATCTATCTTCTTTGATCCTGTTTTCCAGTCTGTAAACTGGGGGCAGCCCTGACAGCCACCTGACAGTGTTGGGAATGTATTCAGGAAGATGACACATATAAAGCTGGGCAGCATTGGGGAATCATCATGAATGTGAGGTCAGTGGAGATAGAGAAGGTGGGCTGCATGCGTGCAGAATCAAGAGGATTTAGTGAATGACTGGTTTTACAGCAGGGAACACTCAACCTGACAGTGCTGGGAATGTATTCAGAAAGATCACATATAGGAAGCATATACACAGTTCTGGCCAGCGTTGAGGAATCATCATGAATGTGAGGTCAGTGGAGATAGAGAAGGTGGGCTGCGTGCAGAATCAAGAGGATTTAGTGAATGACTGGTTTTACAGCAGGGAAAAGGGGTGGAGGCGAGGGGTGACTCTTAGGTTTCAGATTTGCTAAACTGGTGACAGAGGGGACAGAAAAGGGCCAGAATTGGGGGAAATGTGGTAAATTCACTTTTGGATATGTCAAGTTTGAGATGCCTTTGCGTCCTCCGTGTGGCCATGTCCACTACTAGGTAGAGGATGAACTCATCTGTAAGGGTTAGTGATTGAAAACTTAAGAATGGAGTGTGGAGTGAGAAGAGAGGAGTGACAGCTGCTCCTTCCCTGGCCCTTCATCATGGCCACTTTCACATGATTCATTATGCTGTAGGCACGTTATTTTTGGAAATAACCAGAACTGTTAGAAAACTACGAAATAATTTGATTAACAATGGAATTTGATTTTACATTTACTCTCAAAAAATTATTAGGTAACATTGATGCTTTTCTTTGTCAGCATATATGCCCCACATTTTCTCAAGAAATCCACCCCCCCCACATAATTAGGTAATGATAGGAAAGGAATTCTTTTTAAAAAAAATTCAAGAATTGCTTCAAAAAATGCCAGACCAGAGTTTCTTCTCCTTTTGAATAAACAAATAGTTCATTTTTTACCTACATTTGTGGGAGTCTGTAGTTGTATGCCTACTTTACAAAACACTTTGGTATCTTGTAAAACTGACAATGCACGTGCTCAGGGGTCCAGCAGCTCCACTCAGAAGAATGTCCACAGAGAAACTCTCGTAGGCCTGAAATCACATACAAGAATTTTTCAAACAGTATGGTTTATACAAGACCCAAATGGAAAACAACTTTAATATCTATCAACAAGAGATTAGAAATTACTATTATTATTACTATATCATTATATCAGCACAAATAAATCCCAGAGACAAAGCAAAGTGAATAAAGCAAGCTACAGAGGTGTAGATTTGATATAATACCAGTTATATAAATTCTCCACTTGCATTGAACTTCAAATTATACTGTTTAATGATACATATACTTAGTCAAAAAATAACAAAAGGTTGGGTGGCACCTGTGGCTCAAAGGAGTGTGAGGCCGGCCCCATATGCCAGAGGTGGAGGGTTCAAACCCAGCCCTGGCCAAAATCTGCAAAAAGAAAAAAAAAAAAGGAAGAAGAAGAAGAAAATAACAAAAGGCAAAGACTCCTAAACAAACAAACAAAATAATAGTAATTCTTGAGGGGCACAAAAAGGTTTTGCGGGAATTTAAAATGGTTGGTGTATTGAAGTTTTTATTTTATTATTAAATACTCCTATGCAAATTGTAAAACAGGTTCTTAATTTATTGCTTTGAATCCCATGAATATTGTCAAACTATCATAGGTTTTCATTTTTCTTCTGAGGAACATGCTTTGAGAAGGTAAGTTCAGGGCATATCCTTGAGTGACAAGGTGTTACAATTTCAGTGATCACAATATTTAGACAGTGTCTTTTTCCCCCTCTAAATTTAGAGTGTAGAGATGCAAATATTTAGGATTGTGAAAATTAAAATAATTGAAAAGCGAAGACAATCAAACATATTCTCAAAGAGGTTTAAGACGAAAATGGGGTTCTGAGGTCAGTTGGTCCTTGGAAGACCAAAAGAAGTTATATATCTTTCTCAAGAACAAATAGCCAAGAACATACAGCTCCCTAGTGGCAAAAGAGGGACTAAACACAACGTATCTGAACTCCCAGGCCGGGACTCGTCAGTATCCAATAATAGAATCCGTGTGTTCTGATAATATTCTCTCCATTTCCCCCCTTCAATTTCATGGCTTTGTCTGCCTGAAGGTGGGGGGAACAGGAATTCAAAAAATATAAAGGGCCTTGAACATTTTTTTCCTTCCGAGATTTCTAAAACAAAGTGAAATTTACAGATTAACTTGATCACACTAACAGGCCTTCAATGTCCTGTTTATCCTAGGCTTTAATACAATGGGTCTTTCATAATTTTTAAGAGGTATGTGGAAATCGTAAAGAGTTATGCCAGCCTGTTACAGAGGAATGTTTTTTCTTAGACAGATAAGGATCAGGTTAGTATTCGCGGTGCCAGAAATGAGATAAAATTTCACTTCAGAACTTGAGCTGTGTTGATCTACTTATTCTCATTTCACATCGCCATTTATAGCACTTGGGGTCAGCCAACTGATCTGCTGCCATTATTTTTCTGCCATCTTAAAAACGTGATCGTTCCTAAGTGGGGCAGGTGACATTCAGCAGCTCCTGCGGATGAACTGGTCACACTAACAGCAGCACGGATGAACCTGCTTGGCACAATGCTGTATAGTTTTCAAAGGAAATAAGGCCATCATAAGGCTTCTTTTATAAAGTCAGGTACTTTTGTTAAATGGTATTTGACCTAAAGTGAAAGCCCTATTTTTAATTGGCGCACAGAAACTCTTAATTTTTTTACCCTTTTGTCATACTTATTTATATTTTTCATAGAGTTCATGGCAGAAATGTTGTATTCCAGACAGGAGAATCACACTTTCCTCTTGACTTCCTGATTTTCTCACTGTTAACCTTCATTATAACTATTCCAAGTTACGAAAAATAACCATGGTTAGTGCTTTGCCAGTGTGAAAATTTATTTTGGGAAAAAATTATTATAGTTCAGTTTATGTATATGCATAAACATTAGCGTCCATTTAGTTAGAAGTTTTCAAAGAAGAATTTTTTCTTAGGGTAAAACTTCTTACCAACATCTCTCAAATTATCTACGTTCAATTTCCCCAAATTTAACAAATAAAGCCGGATTTTCAGATAAAGGCTTTCATAGTAAGTCAGCATTCTGCCCGTGTAACAAGATAGAAGTTCTTGGATTGCATGCTATTCAACAATCTCACCTCACAGACCCGCAACCCGAAGCCAAGGGCAGGTATGAACTTCTGGAAGACTTTGGCAAAGATAAACCACACCTGTTCCAGCTCCTAGTAAAATAAATCACAGTTGTAGAAAGAACTGACCATTAACAGTAAGAATATCCCGCAGTACCCTTTCTACTGGTCAAAGAGACAATCAAAACACCAGCTGCGTCTTCACTCCTATGTGAGTTTTCCTTTGTTTTTAAGAATGCCATTTCTCAGCTATGACTCATAATTATACTCACCCTACATCTGTTATTGCTGTACCAGTATCAACTAAACCATTTAAACTACGTCAGTAAAATTCAAAGTGTTTAGATAACCTAAGACTAAATGGCCTGTATAGTATAATATAGTCCTTTGGGATGGAGGTTTGATGGGTAGAAATCCCTCACACAGAGTTTCAGGGTGCGTGATGACAAATTAAAGAATGAAATGACAGAAGGAGAACTAGACAAGCTTTTCTTAAAATGTTTGTATTGCCACCTACTGTATTGCATGGTCATCGTTTGGTGGTGTTGTACAGCTTGTTTTCTCTTTGATATTTCTTTATGAAAAATGATGGTAGAGGTCAGAAGTAATTCCTGAACCACAGAACAGTTAATTTCACTCAAATCTTTCTTAAGTTATAACACTAAACAGGATCACTCAAAATAAACCACATTTTCCATTTATATAAAGAAGCAAATTTATATAAAAGAAAATCGTTAGCATAAACCAGTCTATCATAGTAACCATTCAGGAGCTATGTCTTAAATATATAAATGTTAATAAAGGTATATTATAAAATGATGTGTCAAAACAAAAATTGTGGCTTTTTCATTATATTCGTAATTGTACATTTATATAATTGCTATATAAATCATTATTTTAAATGTCTATTATTATATAACTAGTTAATTAAAAAATATAAACTTCTACTTCATCTGAATATAATCCTACTTCATCTCATACCTAGGTACTTAGACACACAAAATGAATGTCAGATGCTAACATCATCAATAAGAAAAATCTAGAAGATGAATATTGAGCTTAATTATGGATATCTCAATTATACAGCTTTGATCATAACAGAATGTCTAGAAGTATCAAAATACCACATGAACCCCCCCAAATAAGTACAGCGATATATATCAGTAACAAAATAAATTAAATTGAAAATAGCAAAACAAAAAGAAGTCACCAGTACTACAAACAGTGATTAATAGGTACAATGAAAGACAATATGTGGCTGAGGTAGGCTGATTTTTGAATGCTTTCTCATCATACAATTTGCTTCCCCCTTGCTAGCCCTCACTGTATTGGGCAGGCTGTCATATTTCACTAAGTAGGAAAGACAATAGTCACCACTATCTAAGTACAGGAGAACTCCTGTAAATTGACCACCCAGGGGACTGTCACAAACTGATCAACATAAGGAACGAGGCCTGTTGTACTGATGTCTACATGTGGAGAATGTCTGGCTATAAATTAGGTCAACATAAGGCGGTGGTCAATGTAGAGGTGGTCAACTATGGAGGTTCTACTATATTTTTTATTTTTGTAATTTCTTATATCTTCGTTATAGTAAATTGTTATGAGCTTTATCATGAGGATTATAAGCATTTTAGTTATTTTAGCTTTATAGTTTCTTTGCTAAAGAGAAATGGTTACTATGATAGATTGGTTTATGCAAACAGAAAAATTTCTTTAAATTCTTTGCCTTAGATAATGTCCTTGCCCTGTTGATGTCTCCCTATAATTCTTACCCCAAGTGCTCAGTTCCAAGAGTTTTATTGTTGGCATAATTCTCTTCTTTTAAAACTAACTGGCTCATCCCCAAATCTGTAGCTTTTTATATTGTAGGTACGAAAGGTCGAATGAGTCAGAATGCCAATGTATTTATTGGCAACATGACAACAGCCTATTACCTTGGCTGTAGCGCTTTCGTTTTTTATGTGAAGTTCAGTTGATTTTTATTTGTTTTTGAAATTTGTTCTAGAAATTAATTGGGTGCAATTTAAAATTCTCAAAGTTCCCGAAGAATATTGGATCTTTCTATATTTTGCACCAGCAATAGGTAAAATTATTGATTTATTCCTAGGAGTTATTTTACTTAGTAACTCAGATTATTGGCCCTACTTAAACCACAGGCAAGTCTATTCACAATTCCTGGTGACTTTTTTTAGTGAGATAATTAAAGATACATGATATTTGCCTTTTCCTTTGGATTCCTAATTGGCATTCTAAAATGTTCGTCTTTTTTTAAAAAAATTTAAATAACTAGGCTTATGGTAGGGGATGGCTGGAATACCACAATGAGCAAAAGAATTGTAGCCCCTGATCTCACTCTATACTGATTCTTGGGCAAAAAAAATTAGTAATTGCAGTAAAGAATGAAAACACAGAGTCGTCTAAGACTACTGGTAATGGTGATGGCTAACTTAGTTTAAATAAGACAGCTGAGAAGAGAAGCTAGCCAGGCCAATCGGGAAAGGAGTCATGGAAAGAGTGTCATAGGCAGAGAAGAGACAGGGTGGAGAAGACTCTGGCCAGCCCCACAGAGCAGAAGTCCAGTGCCTTGGAGAGAAGCCCAGAGGAGTCTAGGAAGGTGCTGGAGTGGGATGAATTTGTAATTTATGTTAAAGGGAGCAGAAGGCCACTAGAGAGTTTAAGATGTTGTGATGATCCCTGTGTGTTTTCTAAGGTCACTCTGGTTGGAGATCAAACAGTTGTATGACTGAACATTTTGATAATTCACCTTTGTTGGGAAGAAATGATAACTACCTATCTCCAGTTCATTTTAATGTATTTATTTATAAATTCTATGGCTGTACTTTATTGGCCAGTAACTCAAGCTCTATGCTGCTGGGGCAGAGTGCATCCATGAAGCAGCTCTGGAGGAAAGAAGCATGCTGTCTGTCTCCAGAGTCAGAGGGAGAAAGAGACTGGAAAAAAAAGAAGGAATTAAAAATGGATTCTTCTTTGCATGCCTTCTCTTTCAGAGAAAAAATAAGGGGAAGATTTCTTTCCAGTAGTTCTCTTACCACCTTCCTTTTTTTAATCTTCCATTAGACCTTCTTTATAGGTATACTCTGCTCAGCCTACAGCTGTACTTTTACCTGTTTTTTATTATTAAGAGTACATACTATCAGGTTGTTTGCCTTTGTTGGGTAGCATCGAGCTGTGGTTGTGACCTTGACCCAGGAGGTGTGCCGAATATCCCTACATTGTACCCTGGTATCCTTTAGGCAGGTGAGCCCTGCGCACCCACACCCACCACCACACACACACTTGATGGGTGTATCAGGTACTTGTGTTTTTCTCTAGTTGGGGCCAATAGTTGGTTCATCTGCTAGTTTCAGATTAGCATTGAGTACATAGGCTGCTTGCTTTTTCATTCTTGAGATAATTAGGCGAACGTTCTTCAAGTTCATCCAGGTTAATACAAAAGATGGAAAGTCTCCATGTTTTTATGGCTGAATAGTAAGTATTCCATGGTATATACACCCCACAGTTTATTAATCCATTCCTGGGTTGATGGGCACTTGGGTTATTTTCACGTCTTTATGAATTGAGCTGCTAAAACCATTAGAAGGCAAAAATTTCTTTCTCTTTTCACACTCATGCTTCCTATGTTTCTTCTCTTGCACAATCAGTACAATAGTTCTGGAGCCAAGCGGGGGAGGCCTTCTGCTCCACTTTCTCGCTTCTTTTCACTCCTAGACCCTGATTCTGATAAACACCCTAGTCGATTAACCCCACATCCTACCTTCCAATTCAAACGTATCCTTCTCCTGGCTTATCCTACAGGATTTCTTTTTTCTACTGGAGCCTGCTAGCTACCCTTTGGGTTATGACACTGAGTTAATCACTTGTTGTCCTTCACATTTACTTTCTTTTCTCCTCGTGGCTTATTTTCTCTATCCCTGGCTTCTGTGTCTTCATAGGCAGCAGCCCACGAAAGGTTCCATCCTCTGTGCTCAACTCATCATTTCAAACCACTGTTCTACTATTCTGTCATCTATCCCAAAGCTTCAAACTGTGTCCGCATCTGTACTTTTCAGCCTATGTCCCAGGCCTGCCTTCTCTCTGCACTTCTTCTACCACCAGTGCTGAATTATGCCACCCCACAATCCTCAACTATCCTAAGAATATCACAAAATTTCACCTCTACCCCTCTGCCTGTAATTACATTCTCCTCTTTCCTGAAATGTCCTTTTCTTGCCCCTGCTTAAATTCCTACTTCTATTATACTTTAATGAAAACTTCTCTGGGGCATTTTATAGCAGGGCCTTTTCCTTGTGTTTAATGAAAGAATGTTCTTTTGCTTCCACATCCTCTATTTTTATTACCAGAATAGCACTAATATTCCATTATAATTAACTATATGAGTGCATTCTTTTGTATTAGAATTTTTGTTCCTTGAGGATAAGGATTGTGTTTTAATAATTTTTACTCCTATGAACTACAATAGTACCTAACACAGGGCACCTTTATCAAAATGTATTTGCCTGTCTGTGTGTGAGAAACAAACATGTTATTTTCACCTATTATGTTTTCTAGATATTAGCCTATATTCAATGGATTTAATTCAATTCAACAAATATTCACTACCTAGTAACATTTAATTAGTAAGATCTCATGTATATTCGCTATATAGACAGAAATTTGAGGAAGACAAATACGATTTGCTTAAAGAAAGATACACTTTAAGAGATCAGATTTACAGGCTATTTCTATATTTCCAAGTTCATTAAATTACAAGCTTTATTAGACAATAAACTTAGTTCTTTAGACGTCTAACCTGACACTTCAATAAGAAATGTCTCCATAAAGAAATAACCAAAATTAGAGCAGAATTAAATGAAATTGAAAATAAAAGGATATAGAACAGATCAATAAATCAAAAAGTTGGTTTTTTGAAAAGGTCAATAAAATAGATAAACCTTTGGCCAGCTTAACCAAGAAAAAAAGAGTAAAATCTCTAATCTCATCAATTAGAAATGGTAAAGATGAAATAACAAC
>CAUYTI010070754.1:0-22781 GCA_963575145.1 Galago senegalensis | reverse complement strand
TGGAGCTGGAGAATGTTCTTCTGAGCAAAGTATCACAAGAATGGAGGAAAAAGTATCCAATGTACACACCCCTATTATGAGACTAATTTATACCTTTTATATGAAAGCTATAACCAAATAGCCTAAGAATATGCGGAGGGGGGAAGGAGAAGAGAGGGGGGAACGGGTGGAGGGAGGGGGTTTGGAGGGATCACTTCTGAGGTTTGTCTTATAGGGGTACAGGTGAATCTTTCTAAGAGTAGAATGTGAACGTTTTAAAGCAATAACTGACAAAATGACATGAAGGCTGTGTTGACCAGTTTGACAGAAGTATTTCAGATTGCATGTGAAAACCCCACACTGTACCCCAGAAGTGCATTAATGTACATAGTTACCATTCAATTAAAAAAAAAAAAAAAGAAAACCCTAAAGGTATAATGATGAAGAAGTATCCACAGCACAGCGATGCGTGAGAGTTCCGGATGCTCCATGTCCTTGACAATACTCAGGATTTCAGTAGCTCTTCTGGGAGATATGGAATGCCATCTCATGGTAAATTGTATTTCCACAGACCTAATAATAAAGTTGAGCAACTTTCATATACTTATTGGCCATTGTGATACCTATTTTGTGTTCAAGACTTTAGCCTGTTCAAGTATTTGCCAGTTTTTAACTGGGTTGTCCTCTGCCTATCGATGGTTCTTTACATATTCCTGATGTGAGCTGTTATCAGGTACAGGTGTTGTGAATTCCTCCTCATCTGTGACCTCTCTTTACTCTAATACTATTATCTTTCCATAAATATATGTTGTTAATTTTAATGACATTCAATTCATTCTTTTGTGGTTAGTGACGTTTTACGTTCTGTGTAAGAAGTCTTTACCCCAAAGTCACAGAAGCGTTTTCCTACGTTTTCTCCTAGAAGCTCCATTGTTTCACCTTTCTTGTGTGTGTCCGTGACCTACCTCGAATTAACTTTTGTATACGGCATGAAAGGAAGGTCAAGGTTTATTCTTAGCCACGTGGAAATCCAGCTGACCATCCTGTTCCCACTGAATGGCAACGTTGTGTTTGTGGTAAACGAGATCATGAAATAGGTGTGTGAGTCTCTGGACAGATAGTACTTTAAACTAATAAAAAGAAAAAGAAAACAAAAGAACCTTAAGAACACCGGGATAGAAGATGGAAAACTAAAATTTAAATTTTTATGTAGACATGAATTTCCCATGTGACTTTGGGGAAGTGAAAACTGCTAGGGGATAGGACAGGGTGGTGACATTGCCCCATACGCTTGGGTACACAGTACCTCACCAAACCCGGTGTCTTCCTATAATTACTCTCCCTATCGGAGCTGCTTTTCATCTCCAAGTTGAGTTCCAAATGAGCCCAACAGTTAGCTACAAGTGACTTCATGGAAGTCTCTCTCAAGAAAAGAAAGAATACGAGAATGAATGGGAGTTTGCAGTGTTGCTGGGTCTTAGACAACTGCTATACTAATTTCCTATTGTGGTTGTAACAAGTCACCACAGACTCAGTAGCTTTAAATGGCACAAATTTATTATCTCACTGTTCTTCCTGTAGATCGGATGTCTGACTTGGGTTTCACTGAGATAGACTCAAGGTATTGGCAGGGCAGAGTTCCTCTCTGGATGCTCTAAGCACAAAAGCACTTTCCATGTCTTTTCCAGTTTCTGCAACTTGCTGTTCGTGTTCCTTGACTCACGGCTTCCTTCCTTCATCTTCTAAGGCAGAGATATCACATCTCTCTGACCCTTCCTCCATCACCATGTCTCCCTCTGACTCTAAAAGTTTCTTCACTTTGCAGACCCATGTGACTCTATTGTGCCCACCGAGACAATCTGGGTGGATAATCTCCCCAACTCGAGGCCCTGGATGTAATCACATTTGCAAAATGATGTGTTGGTCTCTGGGATTTGCATGTGGACATCTTTAGGGGTCATTATTCTGCCTACTACTCATAGCAGGGTGTGCTGTTAAGCTGATTGTTGGCCCAATAAATATTTGTTGAATTCAATTAATGTACATTTTTCTAATCTTTCTGACCTCCAACTGGACCATAAATTAAACATGTCTGAGGTGAGAAATCATCCAAGATTATACCATTAGGAAGGGATAAGGGGTGGTTAAGCGTAGAGCCAGACTCCTGGATTCCACTGGCAGTGATGCCACTCACTAGCTGCGTGACATTCAATGAGCCTCTTGACCTCTCTGAATGGAAATTGCCCCATCTTTGCATTGAGGATCTAGACTCGGTCTACAGTAACCTTGTTTATTTTTCTGCAGGGATCAGGCACATCATGAAAATCTGTAAGGCAGCCAAGTAAAAATGTTAAAAGGAAGTGGTGGAATCTTTGGCAAATCGAAGAACAATGCCCTATGCAAAATCATCAAATGACATGTTTGTGCTTGCCAGATAAAGTTCCGACCCCTAGACCAGCTGATCTCTAATGATGCCTCCGGCTCCCACATCTGTTGGCTTTTGCAGATGCATCTTGTGTGCGTATGTGTGTACGCATGTGTGCATGTGGTATGTGCGCATGTGTGCATATGTGTGTACGCATGTGTGCATGTGTGCATGTGTGTGTGCATGTGTGCGTATGTGTGCATGTGTGCATGTGTGTGCGCATGTGTGCATGTGTGTGTGCATGTGTGTGTGTGTGCATGTGTGCATGTGTGTGTGCATGTGGTGTGTGTGTGTGCATGTGTGCATGTGTGTGCATGTGTGCATGTGGTGTGTGTGCATGTGTGCATGTGTGTGCGCGTGTGTGCATGTGGTGTGTGTATGTGGTGTGTGCGTGTGTGTGTGCTGATTTTCTCACCTGTGGCAACAGAAGGCTGGTATAAAGCTAAACAGAAACTCTTTTATAAAAGATGGAGAGAAGAGAAGGCTGAAGAGAAGGGTCAGAACCTTTCTTCCCGGCATCCCTAGACTGCAAAAGCCCTGCTTGGAGGAGGCGGCAGCCCAGCTGTGCGGGGTTCAGCTCGGCCAAGGCTGGAAGGAAACCCAGAGCATCCCAGGCCTCATTTCCGAAGGGTGTTATTTCACCCCCGCTTCCCAGATAATGTAACTGAGTCACTCAATTGAGCATAAAATAGAAATTTGGCTTCTTATCTGCCTCAGACCTGACTTTACTATTTTCTTTCTGCAAAATACATTTTTCACTATCTTATCTTCTAATAAACAATCCTGGCTTGGCAGCCTTGTGGCGATGGCGCTGAATGCATTTAAGAGACATATTTTTCCCCTTGCTCTCCCTGCTTAAAGTCTTCTGTTTAAAAGCCTGCGTGGATAGTTTTTCCCCTCCCTTTTGGAAAAAAAATATATATATCCCATTTGTGTGCCATCTTCCTTTGAAGAACGTACGTATTTTTCACGAAGTCATTCTGATGGATTACTCCTTAGTTTCCCTTTTCCTCACTTGATCAGAATTAAAAGAACTTATTTCTGCGGCAAAGGCATGTGAATTGGATGGATTTTAACACCAGGCAAGGGAGGTTGGCAGGGGAGTGGGGGTGTCTTTCAAGGAAGGGGCAGTTTCTAGAGTGGTCGACGCCAAGAGGTCCTCTAAGATTGTGTGGTGGGCAGGACACATTTTGATGAAAAGCCAGCTATGAATGTTTAATGCTTCTCTCGGATGCAGACTGTCATCAGAAGCACCAGACAGTGAAGCTTAAGCCACAGAGAAGAGAGGAGGCCCAGGGAATCAACATTTATCGGAGCTTTTCTCAGAACAACCGTCCGAGAAATCAAGTCCATTAGGAAAAGAGGCAGAAACAGCGCTGTCCTTGCAAGGAAGCAAACTGAGGCTCAGGTGTGCACGCACACCCAGACGGTGGGATTCAGGGGGGCCTGGTGGCCTCCAGACACCCCTCTGAGAACCAGAATTACACTTACAGGCATATTTTGTGGCCTAACACCTGGAGTTTTGAGGCAAACGTTTTATCCTGAGGATAAACTGCAAAGGCAATAATAGAGGTGATGTCACTCTTCACCTGCGCTTCGTTCAATTAACTCTGAATCCTACTATTTTATGCTGGGAAGTACAGGAAGTTACAGGTGTGTGGACTTCACAGTTTATAAAAGCATTTACCTCCATCGTTTTTGCAGTTTATACTTGGAAGAGAATCTATCCTCTGTCCCTGTGATCCCTGCTCACCTGGGTGCCTCACGGAGACCCAAACAGACCACACCCTTTTCCCCTTAAGGTCATACTGGTGCCTGTTGCCCTTACCTGACCATTACCCTTATTCCTGCCCGTCCTTCACAAGGGAAGCCTCCCCTCTCACTCTGCCGAGTACAGCCTGCCCTGCCCTTCACAGCATTATTACAGATTTGTCCATTTATGCCTGTGCTTTTCCACATTTAATACGTCTCTCCCCCACCAGTCTGATAGCCCCAGGACGTGAGAAATGATTTCATTTTGTTTTCAGTATGGCAATCCCGGGCCTAGGAAACTCCCTGTCACACAGTCGGCGCTCAGGACATATTTGCTGAACCAATGAATGAATGACTGTCCTATCAGCCCTATGAGACAGCTATTTTTATCCTTGTGTTCTAATCACTAGGGAAGTTAATAAACAGGGTTAAATTTCCTCTGTTCTTGCTGCATCCTGATAGTATTCCAAGGGTTTTAACATTCACTTTAACTGGCTAAGGTGGATGCTATTCTTATTCCTGTTTTACAGATGAAGAAACTGAGGTGCAGAAAGCACGCAGCCAAGGCAGAGCAAAAGATTTTCTGCTTGACACTTCTGCTCTGCCTACTGACCCGCAGGGGAAGGAGTTTTAGCAAGAAGGAAGGAACCAAGAAAAGAATCCCACGGAAATCACATTTAGTCCAGGTCGCTGTTTGCATTGAAAAATTACGTGATAAGAGTTTACTGTCTCCTCCGATGTCTGCCAGTCCCAGGTCAAAGGCATTTAAGCAAATGCACAGGCATATTTCATAATCTGGCAGGGACCTCTGGGGCAGTCCCGGTGAGAACTCTTCTGTTACAACACAGGCTGCCTGCTCACTGCACTTTCTCTCGGGGTGTGCGCTCGAGGCCTGGCTGCCCTCTACCCACACTGAGGCCTTTGCCAGTCTGAGAACCCCATTTCTCACTGGCAGCCTGGAGAACAGGATGAGGTCAATAGGTCCTTCTGTTCCTGCAGGAAGCCAGAGAAGATTAATCTGAGGACAGAGAGATGACGCCGGGCAGCAGAGGAGATTTATGATGGAGGGAAATCCAGGCCAAGGTCTCTGGGTTTTGTTTCTCTCTGTCTTTCTTTTGATTACCACAACTCTGTGGTCAGAAGAAACTTGCAGAAATCATCTGGTCCAGCCTCCTGCCTCCTAAAAGCCCTCAGGCAGGCGCATGACCACCTGACGCTCAGGACACAAGGCTCTCTCCTCCCTGCGATGCATCCCATGTCATGTCTAAGCACTTTGCGTAGCATCCAAGATCCCAAATATCTGCGTGATATTTCCCCCGTGGCTCCCAACCTCTGTCCATTGGCCCAGGGTGTAACTCCCACTTGGAATGACTTTCCTCCTCAGCTCCATGAATTTTATAATCCTCAGTACAAACTTCCGCCTTGCTATCAAAGGTCTTCATCCCACTAATTCATATCAGTGAGGATATGTCTTGTCTTTTCTAAATATTTATCATCTCTTCACTTTTTGGTGGCTTTCAGGTACCGCAATGATATATTTCTACGCCTTGCGCACCCCGTCTGTCAGCCCCTTACAACATTGCACCTGTCTCCCTAAGCAGCCCCCCCACACACAGAAGGCCCTGTTTTGTCTTCACACAGTTCAGTTCTCTCCACTATGAATGCTCTTTCCCTTCCTCTTAGCCTGGCAAACTTCTTATCCACCAAGGCAGAAGGGAACTAGCACTCACTGTGGCTTGTCATATGCCAATATTGTATAGGTTGGGCTTTGAATATATGATCTCAGTTAATCTTTACTGAAACTCCAGGATATGGCTAGCATAATGCCCAGTCTATAGATACTGATACCAAGGCCAAAAAATCTCGAGTTCATCTGTAATATTTACCTATTTATTCAATCAAAATTATGATAGAAACTCCGTAGTTGATCACCTCTCTACATTGACCACCTCCTTAAGTTGACCTAAGTTTCATTGGCCATACATGTACCACATATACACATCAACACAGTAAGCCTAGTTCCCTGTGTGGGACACCTCTGTATGTTGACCAGTTTATTACAGTCCCTTGAGTGGTCAATTTTCAGGTCCTACAGTTTTTATTCTACATCTATGGCACTCTACTGAAAGGTAAGGATAATAGGACAAATTCAGCCCCTGCTTTCTTAAAGCTTATAAATAGGAGAAACTTATAAATATATAAAGCTTATAGATAGTAGAAACAGGAACTGAACAAGGAATTACACGGGCAGGGAGCAGGGAACCCCGTTCACTCTGGAATGGGAAGACACTTTCCACACACCAGTCCTTCCATTTACTAAGCTTCTGCTATGAACCCTGCGTGGAACGCTGCACCAGCACCTCCTTATCAAGGTTGGAAAGGAGAAGCACTGGGCTTTTGCAGAGATTTCCCAGCATGGGAGATGGGAAAGGACTCTCTAGATGTAACACTTTCAGAGACTAGATGATAAATAGGCTCAAATTAGGTAAAGAATAGAAGTAAGCTATTTACCTGAAATTACAAAAGTCATGCCTGGCGCATTAGGATTCTTTCCAGAGTCTATGTGACCTCAAGTCCTTGCTGTTTCTACCACATCTCCACCTCCTCTGTGAAGACTCCAGGCCAAACCAGCCAAGCCTGGTTTGTGCTTCCAGAGCACCCTAAGTCTGAGTCAGACCCGTATATTGTCATGTAATGCAAGGAAAGAAATGACCTCTTCTTGAGGGTTACAGGCACCACAGCACAGTACTCCAATGCATTCATCAGGGAATGCCAACTGCTGTGCCATCCCCCAAGTATCAGGACTGGTTTCTGTTTCTCTACTATCTACCCAAAGTGAGTCTCTCCAGGACTTACTTTGGGTGGAGCCGGGGGGCTCTTGGCATGATTAGCTCTGCTCACAAAGTCATGCAGAGGCTCAGGAGCTTTTGACCTATTGGCTTATTCATCCTCTAAGACAGCAGAGTCTCCAGAGGGATCCTCTGTGTCTGGGCAGGCTGGTGAGCATGAGGAAAAGAGAGGAGAGGACAGTGTAGAGAGAGGGCAGGGAAGGGAAGAGGAGAGGGGAGAACATGAAAAAAAGAACATGAAGGACCTTACAAGGTCTTAAGGGCCCAGGGGCAGTGTGCATCTTTGTGGCCTACGTGCTATTGGCTAGAAATCAATGTCATGGCCAAACTTGGTTCCAAATGTGGGAACCAGTGCCAGAGCCCATGTCCCCAGAGCTGGACCAGGTGCTAGTCACACACAGCAGGGTGCCTGGCCTGGAGACCCCCTGCCTTCACTTCTCATCCACCTCAAACACTTGCTTCCCACATACACTCAGCGGACACACCTGCAGTAGCTCCTACCCCAGTTATCTCTGCCCAAAGGCCTTGATGGTGCCAAGTAATCGAGGTCTGGCATGAGGGGCTATAACATTCAGATGGAGGTTTCTTTGCCATAAATTCGCAGAGGCAGAGAAAGTCCTGATTTTCTAGACCAAGCTCTACATCTTGCCAATGAGGAAACTGAGTCCTAGGCAGGCGGGGCAGCCAGCCCAAGGACAAATTCCTATAAAGGGGCCAAGCTGGCGGTCATCAGGCTCATCTGGAAACCACCTTCCAAGATGCCTATTACCATGATAAAGTTCTGAGTAGAAAACAGCTCAAAGAGAAGACTTTCAGACCTGGGGAAAAGGAGCCCTCAAAGAGCACCCTAACTGATGTTGTATCGTCTGCAGCCCTCAAAGAGTACCCTAACTGATGTTGCATTGTCTGCAGCCCTCAAAGAGCACCCTAACTGATATTGCATCATCTGCAGCCCTCAAAGAGCACCCTAACTGATATTGCATCGTCTGCAGCCCTCAAAGAGCACCGTAACTGATGTTTCATCATCTGCAGCCCTCAAAGAGTACCCTAACTGATGTCGCATCGTCTGCTCTATTAGGTCAACGGCTCTGGATACTTTTCCTGCCTCTTCACATGTAGCACACTCAAGGTGGGGCACAATTTTGAAAATTGCTAAAATTCAGAAAGACCTTTTCTTTTCAAGAAAGTAACTGAAATACATTCTTGAGAAAAGGTGAGGTTAGAGCAGTCACTAACAAATATAGACTGCACATATAGAGCAGTCTATATTTGTAAAGAAAACAATGTAACTTTTTCTTTTTAATTTCTTTTTTTTGTAATTTTTTTATTAAATGATAGCTGTATACGTTAATGCAAACATGGGGTACAGTGTAGTGTTTTCACACACATTTTGAAATACTTTCATCAAGCTAGTTCACATAAATTTCATGTCATTTGCATAGTGATTGTATCAAAACATTTAATTTCTGTTTTTCTTGTAACCAGTTAGTTCTGTCTCCTGTCCTGGTCCAATAAGTGGAGTGGGGGCTCCTCCCTATCTCAGCTTCTCCTCTGTGTGAGCCCACACCCAGCCCTCCCAGCAACAAGACCAGACTTAGGAGGCTCAGGCCCATCGCTCAGGCTCCAGTTGCACTTGGCAGGGGCTCCCTGGGCTGCCTTGGTTCTGAGATCTCACCAAGATAACAGAGACAGCAGCTCAATGCCAATTGCCTGCCCCATATTTACAGTACATCTCAGCGCTGTTCTCTGATGCTCATGTAAACAGATGGCATGCTCTAGACTCAGTGGCCTCAGATGCACTGGCAGAGGCCTGGCCTGCCAGGCCTGCCACATACAACGTCCTCCTTACCCCTGAGCATCTGGACCAGCCCAGAGCCACTCCTTGGAGAGGAGGCTCCTGGGGCTAAAAGGTGCCCTCTGGACATCATGGCTGTACAAACACGCAACCAGGTTAGGAAGACTGGGAAGCTATCATGGGCTGTGCCTGAGCTGAACAAAAACCAACTGGGTTTTAGTCTCCATGGAGCGTCCATTCTGGTGCAGAAGACAGGACACTGATTGCCACGCAGGGCGCTAAGTGAAATGACAGGAGGGCAAAAACACCGTGGTGTCCCACATGGGCAGGGGCCAAGCCACCCTCTTCAATCTTGAAAGGGAAGGCACTATCCATACACTGGTCCTTCCATTTTCTCAGCTCCTGCTGTGAGCCCAGCATAGAACACAGCACTGGAACAGCCTGACAAAACACAGGTCACCCCACATCTATTTTTGTGTCTTTCCCACTAAGAACATCCCCTTCTGTATTAGTTGTCTAGGACCACCATGACAAAATAAGACAGACTGGGTGGTTCAAACAACTGGAATTTATTTTCTCACATTCAGTAGGCTGCAAGTCCAAGATCAGGGTATCGGCATTTTTGGTTTCTCCTGAGGCCTCTCTCCTTGGCTGGTAGATGGCCACCTTTTCACTGTGTCCTCATAAGGCCTTGTCTCCTTGTTAGAGTGTCTGTAGTACCTCTTCCTCTTCCTACGAGGACACCAGTCAATTGGATTAGGGCCTACCCTAATAGCCTCATTTTAACTTAATCACCCCTCTAAAGAACCTATCCCCAAATACAGTCACCTTAAGGGGTAGGGCTTCAACATATGAATTCAGGGGCAACACAGATCTGTCTACACACCTCCCATGTGTAGAGTATGTTTATAAAACATTGTAACAATATTTAAAACCATGGACTTTGGGGACAGGCTAATATGGGAGTGACTTTGAGATGTGTTGCTTATCTACTTCCAGATTTTGGACATGTACCTTAGGGAACCTCAGTTTTACTCATCTGTAAATTGAAATAATAATTGTGTACATTATAAGCACCTTAATAGGAACAGTGGTTGAGTGGTAGCAAGCACTTAGAGAATGCTGCTGATACGGCTGGTGGTATTTATTAATGGACAGAATATAGTTTGAGGGAAGAACAGTCTAGATTCAGGCTCAGATAATTACAGCCAGCATTTGTGGAGCACATATATCCTCAGTGCTATTCTAAGTGAATCTGTTCATTTAATCCTTAAAACAATCCCAAGAAGTAGGTACTATTATTATCCTGATTTTATAAATAGAGAAAGTGAAGTACAAGGTTAAGTAAATGTCCTCAAGGTCATAAAGAGCTAATCCATAGACAATGTAGAACTTGAACCCAGATACTCTGGCTCCAGATCCCACATAGTCATTGTCATCATAACTAATTCACAGACGATGTTAGACAGTGTATCGAATCTCTCTAAACTAATGTTCTCATGGCCTATGGTCAACCAACAATCAACTCTGGGAGGACAGGAATCACAAAACGTTACCTCCCTTTTTTCTTCAGCTTTGCAGTTTCTATAGATTTTTATTAGGGAAACAACAGCGTGACAACAGTTTTCAGGCAGGGGAGCGAATATTAAGAATGTGACTCATCACTCATCGACCAACGAATTGATGAAACCCCTGCCACACTCAAAGTAGAAAACATCGCTTGAATCCATCCTTTGAAGCCTAGAATGTTGATTAAAATACTCTTATAAAGTAGAAAAAATAAAGCTAATATTAAAAAATCCTGTTTTATTAATCCCCAAAGGGAGGATTTTATTAATTCCTTTAGAATCCAATAAAAGTGTATTTTTTAATCAACTTTGTTTTCCAACTCCTGCCCAAGTGTCAAATCATAGCAAAGTCACCCACATTTTTTGAGAGACTTCCAGGTACAGGAGTGTGGGAGACAGATAGGAACCCAGACCTCTTAGATCATCCTTCTGGACAAGACAAACGTGAAATATGAAGTTCCACCAAGACGATGTGAAAAAGCAGCACTCCTGAGGGTGAGCTGTGTCGATTTGACTCCCATATAGGTGGGAACTGTGTGTTCCAGAACAGTGCCTGGCACATATTAGATCCTAGACAGGTACTTCTTGAATAAGCAGGCAAGAGTATAATTATGGAGTGTCTCATTGACAGAGTAAGAAGTTTGGTTTTAATTCAAAAATGATGAATTTAAGAGTTTTAAGCAGAAGAGTAGGAGAATAATATGATCTGATTCAATTTAACTTTTTCTTGTAAATCACCTGGATAGCATTAAGCATTAGGAGAAAGGATACAGGGATAGGGATGGGGGGGTGAATGAAACAAGGAGACCAGGCAGGAGGCCACTGCGTAGTAGGGCCCAGACTAGGAGTTTAGCAATTGACAGGGGAGAAATGGATGGAAGGATCCAGGACATATCTGAGACCTAGAGTTCACTGGACACGCTCACAGATTAGATACAAGAGATGAAGGAAAAAGGAAATTGGTGTGAAACCAAGGTGACTCTCGGCATTTCACCCAGTATCTGGTTAGATGGTTTAGGCATTTATTGAAATGGGAGTAATATGAGGAGGAAGGGGTTCAGACGCAGGAAGGACAGAAATCAATTCTGGTTTGAATGTAATCTCCAAGACATCCTAGCAGAAATATCAAATAGTTGTTGGAGGGGTAAATTAGGTGCTTAGAAAGATAGTAGGCCATCAGTAGGTTGTGGTGTGGAGGTGGCATTGCTAGGTGGTGCCCCAGCACCATTTGAGTCTGGGGGAACACGTGTTCTGCCTCCACAGCATCAAATCCATTCCTCAAGCCAACTAGACATGAGGGAGCACTCAGAAACAGACTACGTGGATCCATGCTTGCTCCTCCTGCAGAAAATCCAAGAGACCCACATGGAATACCTCCTCCTTTGAGGAGCATGCCCACACTTTCTAGCCCTCTCCCACACCCAGCGAGTTTTAGGTGAAAGTCACTGGGACCCACGTGTAGTCCAAGTCCACCCTGCAAAGTGCGGGTTTAATCAGATGCACGGCTTCATTGCTTGGGCTTAATGAGGTAAACCAGACCTCCGGTAATATCACCAGTATAATTGACATGGTTCTCTCGGAAACATTACACTTTATAATGAAAATACTGTATATAATTAGAATCTAATAGGAAGAAAATAGTAATTAGCCAGAATTAACTGAACAGACGCAATCAGGCAAATAAAGGTTATCCTCAGGAGAGGACCCTTCAGAGTTCAAATGCACGTCCTATAATTGTAGAGAAGCCCCAGTAATTAGGGGTAATTTTGCCTGCATCGTGCATTGTCGTGGAAGAGATTTTATTTATTTATTTATTTTTATTTATTTATTTTTTTGTGCTGAGTGGTAAAATAAATATGGCCAACATCTAAAAAGGATCTGGAAGGTCGTACGCACAGAACCATTGGAGTAGGGAAGGGCAAACACAAAGGCAGGGGACGCAGAGCCTAAAATTTCAGGTGCTAATACCAGCTCTGGTTCTCCTGTTAAGTAGCTGTGTGACTCTGGGTGAGTTACTCACCCTCTCTGATCATAATGATAACAGTAGCTCGTATTTATTGAGTGTCCTATTTACTCCATATGTTGTGTTCTTAACCACTGGTTAAACATCCTTCCTCTTCATATGCTTTAAAGCAAAGATCTTTCTTTTCTTTTATATAAGATTAAATCAGACAATTCAAAAAAAAATGCCAATAATGACAATAACAATTTTCTCCAGAGTTATTGTGAAGACCATTGAGATTATGCCCCTTTGCAAGCTGTAAGAATAAAGGAAATCACATTTAATGGACCACCAATTTACATCCAGAACTTTAAAAGGATCTGGAGCTGCCAAGCTGCACCCCCAAGCTCCTTTCCTGTAATATACACCCAGCAAGTAATGCCAGCCCCACTGGTGTTAGGATTAGGTAACAGGCTCCTCCTCTAAGCCTACAGTCAAGAAGTGCTCCCTAGAAGACACAGAGTCATTCACTAACCTACTTACTCTGTAGGAGGGAGAGAGGGGAGTTTTGCTCAATGAAAGTCAGCCCTGAGCAGAGCCAGGGGCATTACTGTGCAGGGCACTGTGAGACAGGTCTCCACATGCTCACCCAGTGGACAGCTTATCCAGCACCACATGGTCAGGTCTCAGTGTGGGGATCAGGATGCCAAAAAAGAACATTGTTCTTACGAGCAGGGAGAGAGACATGTTTAGCCCAGGGTTAGACAGCCCAGCACTTGACTCTGTACCATCAGACAGCCAAAGCTCTAAGCAGATCCAATCAATATTTGTGAGCACCAGCCCACATGGCTCAAGGAGGGTGCCAGAGGGACAGGGACAGTTCTTCCTGGAGATTGCAGTCCAGGTAGTAGGGCAGAGATGAGGAGAGAGGAGACAGTCAACATATTTTCAGATCACAAGCTGTATGTGCTAAGTGCTATGATACAGGCACCACCAAAATTAATGGAAACTCGAAGGAAGCTATGGAATTCTACCTGGGAAGAATGGAGACAGATCTCAAGAATTCTAGAAAGAGGCAGCATTTGAGTAGGACCATGCCAGGTGGAAATAGGTAAGAGGGACACTCAGGGTGAAAGACTGGCCTGAGCAAAGGAGTAATGGTAAGTAGATACACAGTGCATGTCATAGGGCAGTCGCTTGAGGCTCTGCTACTTCTACCATTGAGAAACAGAGGGTTTTGGTCCTCTCCTGGAAGGAGAACTGGGGATGTCTCAGATCTTTCTCTTTACCCCCTTAGGAGTAATAGATATGATCCAGGAGGCTGAAGAGCCACCTCATGCCATCATCATTCAAAGGGCACACATAGGGAAGAGCAAGAAAGAACAGCGTCTTCCAGGGATGAGTATAAATGTGCTTCTTGGGCCTCCCTTTACCTGCCTCTAGCCCGAGCACCAGGGTTTGCTCCTGCAGGCTCAAGCAGGCCTCTGTCCGGTCTGCCAGCTTCTTCATCTGTCTCAACGTCAGTGAGTCCACAGCCCAGATTTGGGGTAAAAGACCCAAGAGTAGCCACATTCTTGTGGCTTGTCTAGCTCTACCCCAGTGACACTGATGCTACTTTCATCTTACTTATTTTATTTTACTTTTTTGAAATAGAGTCTTGCTCTGTCACCTGGGCCAGATTGCCATGGTTCACAGCACTCTCAAAATCCTGGGCTCAGGCTGGGTTCAGTGGCTCATGCCTGTAATCCTAGCACTCTTTGAGGCTGAGGCAGGTGGACTGATTGAGCTCACAAGTTCAAAACCAGCCTGAGCAAGAGTGATACCCCTGTCTCTACTGAAAATAGAAAAACTGAGGCAAGAGGATCGCTTCAGCCCAAGAGTTGGAGGTTGCTGTGAGCTATGATGCCACGGCATTCTACCTAGGGTGACAGCTACAGACTCTGTCTCCAAAAAGAAATCACTCTTGGGCTCAAGTGATCCTCCTGCCTCAGCCTCCTGAGTAGCTGCAGCTATAGGCATGTGCCACCATAATGCCCAGCTATTTTTTCTATTTTGAGTCTCACTCTTACTCAGGCTAGTCTCAAAATCCGAGCCTTCACCTCCCAGAGTGCTAGGATTACAGTCATGAACCACCTCACCTGGCCTGATACTGCTTTTATTTCTTCCCTAAATCTTTGTGTTTGTCTTCAAATGAATCCAGCCTGGAGGAAAGTAGGAGCCAGGGACTGGCAGTCCCAAACCTCTCATCGTGGGCTGCAGGTAAGTGCATGGTTTGGAGTGTCTAAATCACAGGGCATGGTACGGATTCTGGGAGACAAGGCTGGAAAGGCAGACTTGTTTCTTAATCAGGAAGGAGAAACACAAATTGTCACACAATTTCAGTACTCTTTCCCCTATACCAAATGTCAAATCCCTCTCAAGTTTTAAGCACATTCTCCCTCTAGGGAAATGGGGATCCATTCTTGAGGGTGCCTGCCTGTCAGTCTGTGTGTTGTCACTTGCACCCAAAGCACGTCTATGTTCTGAGTCCTAACATTCCACAACCTACTTCCCCACCTACATCAATACCATATATGAGCCTGAGAGTGAAGAAAGGATGGAGGGTATTTATACCAGCAACTGGAGGGAGGGTGAATGGAGATGGCCATGGGACAGCAATCTCCAGTTACATTATCTATCGCCAAAGTGATAATTGTGTGTAGCATGTATTGATTAAACACCTACAACATGCAAAACTCTGTAACAGGAGCCAAGGAAGCTTTACAGGGGGTTAAACAAAGTCCATCCATTTGAAGAGTTTACCATATAGCAAGAGAGATGAGATTTGTATAAAATAATTATAATACAAGGTTAGAGGAAATTAGATGGTGTAAAGTGATGTAAAGTGATGTAAAGTTCTGTGGGTATGCAAAGGAGAGAGCGGTTTCTCTGGCAAGAGAATTTAGGGAAAATTTTCAGGAAGAGATGAGCTTGAAACTGATGCCCAAACTTTAGGTAGGATACGAAAATACAGAGACAGAAGGAGTGTCTTCTAGAGGAGTGTCCTAGGCAAGACCAAGGGCATAAGAAATTATGGAGCAAATACGTGTACATTTGAAGAAGAGCAGGAATATATATACATAAACATGAAAGCCAGATCTTGCAGGACCTTGAGCGTCAAACCATGGTGCTTGACTGGTGCAGAGCGAAATCTCAGTGCGCCTGCTCAAAGCAGCGCCCCCTAGAGGAATGGAGGAGAAGTGGCACCTTGGCTTGGTCTCCCAGAAACAAGGCTTCACTTATGCAAGAAAGATGCTGAGTGACTGGTGAGCCAGAGGATGGATTTGAAGACCATGATGTGCCTCTGCCTCCTTCCCTTTCCCTGCCAGAAGCAGGACCCAAGGCAGCTCTGAGGATCACAGGTGGAACCTTCTTGTCTGGGCCTCTTATTTCTGCTATTAAAGCCACTTAATGCCTAATTACTCAACCAGCCACAAGGCCTTCGGAGAGCTTCTTGCCGGAGAGCAATCGGATTTGTCAGACATTTCCAAAAAGCACACAACTCTCTTGGAGGTCTCAGAATAGCTATGTCAGTGGCCCTAATGGAACATAATTTCCTGTAAAGGAAAACTAATTTAATATTTTCAGGTATTATGTAACCAAGTGCCCACAGAGAGAGGGACGACAACTGCTAACGAGACGCAATCAGAGAGCACGCACCCCTGTGGAATAGGAAAGCCGGCAGGTCTTTTTAATGCTGCCAAGGAGACCCCTGGGAGTGGCTGATCGCAGAGACAGGGGTAGGATGGTGTAATGGTGAAGAGTGTGGGTTCTGGGCCAGGCCAGACTGAGGTCTGCCGCTTACCAGCTGTGAGTCCTTGGGCACAAAATCTAACATCTCTGAACCATGCTCAAGTTTCATCGTCAGCAAAATGAGAATGATAAAATAAGCCTAACTCATTTGGTTGTTGTGAGGAATAAGTGGAAAAATTTATGGGACGAGAGCATAGCATAGTGTCGAGCACTTAAAAAATATTCAATACATGGTTGTTCCGATTACATCTGCTCTTACTATTGATCAGAGTAGAGTTAAGTAAAATTTACTTCCCCTCACTCCTCACTTTGGAAGAAGGTTTGGGGTCAGGACACCAATCATGGAAACCTTCTGGAGTAAACAATAGACAGAAAGAACAAGCAAACTAGTCATCTCTTGCCCTGGCTGTGGATTGCAATGGCCTCCTTATTCCCCTATCCAACGCCACAACCACCTCCTGAAGGCCACCTTCTCTATTACAGTCAAAAGGAGAAACAGACTTTCTCAGAATCTAAAAAATGCAAATCCAAACTTCCCATCCTGGCATTCAAGGCCCTGCACAATTTGGCCCCAGACTTGTCTCCCCCAGAGCTCCTGTCACATCTCCTGATTTTCCCACACACTACCTTTCAGCCATTTCTCTGGTAACCACTCCTCCCTCTCTCACATAACCTCATCAATCATGGCTTTTTTCCCTAGCAAGCCAGACATGACTTTCTCAGAATCATTCCCAACATAATGCTCTAGACAGCCACCGCCAACCAGTCAGATTTAGGTCAAAATATTAAATCCATTTGCCTTCCTAATCTAGAATAGCCTGGGTCTTGGCCAACCTGGTTCAGTTTTGCCCTGAGTCCCAAGACACTCCTGGAAACCAACTTCACTAAGCTCTCCAAATTGATCACATGGCTTTGAGCATCTCCGAGACACAGACACCTCCTTCTTACCAAAGCAGCCCTCCCCCTTGTACCTATACCCGACCCTGGGGCCCTAAACCCTTACTCCTGTGACACAGCTTTGCTCTATGGCATGTAACAGTTAGTCCCTAAAGCCAAATAGTTTTAGCTGCCCCTTTCTAACATCAGTCAGCTACACCTAGATGTTTTTTTATGCCCTTAGAGATCTTGTGTGTAGGTCCTCCCTAACATGTAAAAATTTGCTTTTTCTTTAAGCTCTCAATGAACCAAGGAATGTTGTTTCTACCACCAGCAGCAGATTTTTCCCCTAAAGATAGATCCCCCAACTCGGCACCTCTTTAACCCCTTCTCCTCCCCACCCCCAAGATAAAATCATTGCATTCTTGAAGCTTTCTGAACCACCGTACTCTGCTGACACATCCAAATCCAGGGTCAGACAGTTCCTACAGACTTATCAAGGTTTCTCTAGCTCAGCTGAGATAATGAGGAGCTGTTTTAGCTGAACTCCTACTTCAGACACGCCCTAGGCTGCCCAGAAACCAGCCAAAGAGAGTTTGGGGTCCAATCTAGCAAGGCTAAACCACAGCTTCTAAGGCAGGAGTTCTCAATCCCTGGAGAGTATTTAAAAGATACCAATGTCTGGGCCCATCCCTCAGAAATTCTAATTCAGATGCTCTGATGTGAAGCATATGCCTTGGCTTTTTTTTTTTTTAAGTTCCCCAGTTGATTCTAATGTGTAAGCCAAATTGAGACCTGCCAATGACAGGTTACAGTGGGAAAGCCCTATAGGAGAATCCTCTGGAAAATGGCCCCCATTGGATATAAAGGATCAAGCTACTGTCCTTACACAACTTAGGAAGATTTAAAGAGGACCCAAAAAGACCTGGAAGGGCCTAGTCAACCCAATAGGAGCCCAAAGATAAAGTTCTGTTTAAGCCTGTATTCATTCATTCAGGCCTACATCATCCATTCATTCATGCAAGTACTCATTCATTCATAAATATTAAGGTCTTATGATGTGCCCGGCATGGTACTAGAACTCAGGTGATGGCTCCAGCTGAAATAACTCTGCATGTGAATCATGATCCCAAGTTAGGGACCAGTAGAAGTAGTTTCTGAACCCAAGCTGAGAATTCCAGCAATTTCCCCTTAATTCTGATACCTCAAAGGCAACGACTGACCAATGATAATAATTTTTATTTTCTCTAGGCTTTTAATTGAATAAGAAATCATTGAGTTTTTTATGTTTGAAGTAATCATGCTATGTTTCATTTACTATTTTGCAACAGAAATTTTGTTACATCCAACTTACAGGTGAAAAGATAAAGTTGAAAGAATGGAAAGGAACTTAACCAAGACCGCGCAACTTTTGGGAAGTTGAACTGAGATCTGACCCCAACATCTGTGTTTACCACATCCTAGTATATTACATCAGTCACCCCATTGCTCACTGACTCAACCAAAAACCACCAAAGTTTACTGAGCACCTTCTCACAACAGACATCAAACGAATGACCAAAACAAGCTTGTGAGGTGGTTTTCTCTTTACCACTCTACAATAGAATCATCCAACTTCTGTAAGGAGCCAGGTTGTAATGATTGTGGCGTCATGACCTATAGGGCCTCTATAATGCGTAGGCAAGCACTGATGATGCAGAAGTTCCGATAAAACTTTATTGTTTATACAAAAGTTAGCAGGCTAGATTTGACCCATGCACTCTATATTCTAGAGAAAAAAGAAAAATTACAAATAATTACCAGGGACTTAGAGTGGGAAGGACACAGGACCCGTGCTGGAGGTCATGCAACTTCTCAGCAACGAGACAGCTTCAATGCACGTGAGTAGGACTCGCTCACCCATTCCCGCCTCCTCACCACACTGCCTCCCAAGACACCCGAAGGACTCATTCTTTCATCATTTAATCTCCTTCAATCCTCTAAGCTTTATCTGCTCCGATTAGGGCAAGCTTACGGTGCTCAAGATGCATTATTGCTTTTGACTATTCTCTCTCAAGAACATAAGAATAAATCAATCTCCCTGTCTTAATAAGTTGATAATCATTGCACAATATTTAATGTGCTCAGTGCCATCCTTGATGTTCAGGCTTCAGTCAGAGAACAATTCCCTGGCTTCGCGCTCTCAAATACTAGGCCTCTGCATTTGTTTTCCTTTGCTCTTATTGTGCTTTTTTTTTAATTGAATAGCAATTCATTCATCTGCTTTTGTTAACTATTCTCTCCCTCTCTCTCACTGAATTCTGTGTCTGTTAACAGGTGATCCCTTTCTGCTCACCTGGCTTTTTTTGCCAATATTTGCACTTGCTCATCACTTTGCAGCCCGATATTTACTTTGTGAAAGATCCCAGGGCTCTGAGATCTCAGAAGGCAGCTGTCCAACCCATCCCCCTTCTCCAAGCAAGACATCATTCATGTATTTACTCGTTCAGTAAATATTGATCGAGCATAACTAGGCTGGGTGATAGAACGGTGGTCAACACAGACACAGTCCTGGGCCTCATGGAGCCTATGATGTAGTGGGAGAGATCAATACTAATCAAATAATTACAAAATATACAGTCTCAGCCTGTGAGGCTGAGCAGCAGAGGGGGCCTCATTTATCTTGACGGTGAGATCATTAGGCAGGGGTCAGAGAATGGCCCATTAAGATGTAGGAGCAGAGTAGAGACAGAAGATTGGAAGAGGCCTCCCTACTAGAGGGACACAGAGGAGGAAGGCTCTTTACCCAAAGCCATCCCCTTACCTGCTGTGTAAGTCTCTGTAAAGGAAAAACAGCTACTCAAGTTATCCAACTTAGGTGATCAGTTAACAGCCTCATTGGTTAGAGATGCTTCCTTTTGCTTTACTTTCTAACAACTTCTGAAGATAAAAGAATCGCCAGCATTAGAACAGTTCCCCCAGCAAGGTGCCTACAGAAGGCGGGAGACTTGCCTGCGACCAGTGATGTAGGCAGAGCTGGGGCTCGGCGGGAGACTCCTGGCTCCCATGCCAGGGTTCTTTCCCCTGCTTTGGGTTAAGTTCCATGACCATGCAGCTTACTGAAGACAGGATGTGCCTGTCTTCATCATAGGCCAGCGGTATTAACAGTAGTAACAATAATGGCTACCTCTTGTTAAGATTTGTCCCTGCTCAAGTTACAGTTAAGCATTTTACACACACTAGATTTTTTAAAAGTCATCCCAGTAACCCGGTGGTACAAGGCCTGATACTGGTCCCATCTTCCTCCCCATGTCCATCTCAGCTGGCTGAGGCCTGTATTCAGCTGGGTCTTCAGGCCAGAGAACCAAAGGGAATCCACACCCACAGCCTGACTTCCCTCTCAGTACCACAGCAGGCAGAACACAGTCGGCCGTTTAGACGGCGTCGTGGGCCCCACCGCATACTAATCAGTCTCCAGAAATAGATGCATTAGGGGCGAAAACATTTACTGGCAACACTATCTGGCTCCAATCTTTCACCTTCGCTGGGTAATGAGATGAGCTAGAACATTAAAACCAACAAACAGCCTTTGGTGTTTACAGCAAATGTTTGCAAGAGCGCGGGAGCCAGAGGTGCACTGGGGAACATCTGGATTTCTGGAAACTGTGTGATTACACAGATGTGTTAGATTCATCAAGCTATAAAAATATCCTGTGCTATATGTCAGGGAAGAAAAACAACCTCCCAAAATGGATTTGGTACAAATTATCAATCATAGCAAAGACACCAAAGGAAGACTGATGTGACTGCTGGCTCTGGGGAGACCCTCAAAACCTGGGTGCTTCAGAGAGTGGATCTTGTCATTTGGTGTGTGTTGGGGGTGCTGAGGATGCCAGGGATGGTGTTAACCTACTGATTCATGTCCCATAACCCTCTCGGACAATGAATAACTATGTCATTGTTTGCACTGAGACCCATCTTTTCTTAAATACCTCAGAGTCTCTACATTGCACACAAATATCTTCCACTGACTTATAAAACTCTGTGTATTATCCCCGAAAACACTTTTCCAGGCTCATCTTCTGCAGCCACCCCTTCTACCAAGTTAAGACTCATCCTGTTCCCCTAGACATGTCATTTGTCTTCACACAAGCCCATGAAGCCCCATGTCTGACTTAGTCTCCTCAAATGTTGTTTTGCTTTTTAATTCTTTTTGATTTCAGATTAATATGAGGATACAAACCATTAGTTTAGAACGTTTGCATTTGTTAGGTGAGGTCCCTGTTGTAGTTGTGTCTCGCACCCAGGACGTGCTCCATATACCCTTACATTGTGCCCATTAGGTAGGAACAAACCAATCCCCCTCTTTTCTCCTCCCTGCTCCCCCCTCTTTCCTCCTCCCAACTTGAATTGAACTGAGATTTTTCTCTTGCATGATCAAGTATTAGTTCATCTACTGGCTTCATATTAAGTACATTGAATACTTGCTTTTCCATTCCTGTGATACTTTACTAAGAAGAATGTGTTTCAACTCCATCCAGGCTACTACACAAGATGTAAAGTCTCCATCTTTTTATAGCTGAGCAGTATTCCATGGTGTACATGTACCAAAGTTTGTTAATCCATTCCTGCGCTGATGGGCGCTTGGATTGTTCCCACATCTTGGTGACTGTACATTGAGCTGTGAGAAAAAATCTAATGCAAATGTCCTTATGATAAAATGATCTGTTTCCTTCTGAGTAGATGCCTAGTAATGGGATCACAGGATCAAATAGGGAGGTCTAATTTGAGTCCTTTGAGGTTTCTCCAGACTTCTCTCCAAAGATATTTTATTAGTTTGCAGTCCCACCAACAGCGTAAAAGTGTTCTCCTCGCTCCACATCCTCGCCAGCATCTGCAGCTTTGAGACTTTGTGATGTGGGCTAATCTTATGGGGGTTAGGCAATATCTCAGGGTGGGTTTATACTTTATAAATTTTTTGAACAGTAAGCAAATAAATACGTGAATACATTATATCTGGGCCTTTGCATGTGCCTGTGCCCCTATGCCCATGCCTGGACGTCCCCTGAGGCCCTGAGTTCATGGTAACTCCTCTTCCTCCCCTAGCCTGATTCCAGGAGGCAGCTCCTCTAGAGAGCTCCCCTCTACCCCTCCCTCCTGCTAAGGAGCTCTCCTGCCCCCATAGATCTGCACAAACCTTTAGTTTATCCCAGAGAACTTTTTCCTTCTAAATGTGTCTGTACTGCTCACTGCTCTAAAACATTTTCAAAGCTGGAAACACTGTCTGTCTCATTTCCGCAACCCCAATGCCCAGCACTATATTCAACATAAAGTAGCATGGTGACACTAGGTGACACTAGGTGAGCAGCCACTGGAAAGCTCTCCAAGAATGAAGAATTCTTAATGTGAAATTCCAAGAGCTTATGATACTGAAATGAACACACCTTCCCCTGAGCACACCTTGGAGAAGTTTCATTCTCACGGAAAAGTTCTCTCCATCTGGGTAACAGGGTTGAATGGCGTGATCACTGCAGTAGTTAAGGGTTTGAAAAGTGGTGAGGCTCGGTGCCTGTGGCTCAAGTGGCTAAGGCGCCAGCCACATACACCTAAGGTGGCGGGTTTGAATCCAGCCGGGGCCCGCCAAACAACAATGACAGCTGCAACCAAAAAAATAGCCAGGTGTTGTGGCAGGCGCCTGTGATCCCAGCTACTTGGGAGGCGGAGGCAGGAGACTCGCTTGAGCCCAGGAGTTGGAGGTTGCTGTGAGCTGTGATGCCATGGCACTCTACCCAGGGGGACAGCTTGAGGCTCCATCTCAAAAAAA
>CAUYTI010070752.1:0-13238 GCA_963575145.1 Galago senegalensis | reverse complement strand
TGATCAAAAGTTTCTGGGTGGGTTTACTTTTGTGGTGGAGGATTGCACTGGTCATTATGGAGGATAGGTTTGAGAATTTCCTGGAGAGCTGGTTTAGTTATGGCAAATTTCTTCAACATGTGAATGTCATTAAAGTATTTAATTTCTGCATCATAGATGAAACTCAGTTTAGCTGGATACAGGATCCTGGGTTGAAAGTTATTTTGTTTTAGGAGATTAAAAGTCGATGACCATCCTCTTCTATCCTGAAAGGTTTGAGCCGAGAGATCTGCAGTCATCCTAATACTCTTCCCCTTGTAGGTTATGGGGTTTTTTACATCTAACTGCTTTCAGAATTTTCTCTTTCATCTTAAATTTGGTGAAGTTAATTATGACGTGCCTGGGGATGTCTTGTTCGGGTTGAGTCGTGCTGGAGTTCTGAAACTATCTGCTATCTGAATTTCTGAATCTCTTGGCATATCTGGAAAGTTCTCTTTCATAATTTCATGAAGAAGAGCCTCAGTGTTTTGTGAAGCAACTTCATCACCTTCAGGGATTCCTATAAGGCAAATGTTAGTTTTCTTCGAATTATCCGAGAGTTCTCTTAAGTGAGATCTCTTTTTGCTCTCCATTTCTTTTGATTTTTGTGCTCCTGGGCTTCTTCAAAAGCTTTGTCTTCAGAATCAGAGATCCTTTCTTCTGCCTGTTGCACTCTGTTACAGAGGGATTCCACCGTGTCTTTCAGATCCCTGAGGGCTGCAACCTCTTGTCTCAGTGTTTCAAAATCTTTGATCATGTTATCTTTGAAATCATTGAGTTCTTGATACATCTTTTGAATAATTTCTTGAACTCCTAATTCCTTCCTTTCTTCCAGTCTGTTAATTTTATTTGCTATCCACATTCTGAACTCAATTTCTGACATCCTAGCCATTTGCTTGTCAATGGGGTCTTCAATTGTGTCTGCCCCATTTTCCCTTGGAGGAGTTGATCTACTCTGGTTATTCGAGTTGCCAGAGTTTTTCTGCTGATTCTGCCCCATGCTGATTTGACCTTGTTTGGAGGCCTTATCAGAACCGTTCAATTGGTGGCTTCTTCTGGTTGCCCAGAGAGACAAGCAGAGAGTGTCTGTTGTCTTCTCCCAGTTCTCAGGTGCTGGGACAACCAGGGTGCAGTGGAACAGTAGCAGCTGCACGGGAGTGTGTGTGGCCAGATTAGACCTCGTTCAGCCTGCCGGGGTGACAGGGGGCAGGAGACTGGCAGCAGCCGGATCAGTCCTAGTTCAGCCCCTCTGGAACAACTGGTGGAACAGGGGAACTGTAGTGGCTAGATCAGTCCTAGTTCAGCACCCTGGAGCAGCCAGGGGTTGGGGGAATGGCAGTGGTAGTGCAGGGTACACGAGCGACCAGATCAGTCCTAGTTCAGCCCCACCAGAGTAGCTGGCGGGGAGTAGAGGACTCCTTGACCACAGCCCATTGGACATGTGCCGCACTAGCAAGCTGATCTGTGCCCTCCCAGCGCAGGAGTCCGGAGCGGGGAACTCCCCCACCTCCGTCCATGGGACATTCGTGGCTCTAGCAAACGGTTCTGGGCCAGCGCAGAGTGGGAGACCCCCTCCACCACTACCTGCAGGGTGCACATGGCTCTAGCAAGCAGTTCTAGGCCCACCCAGCTTGGGTGCCTGGAGCGGGGAACCCCTCCCCTGGCCCACACATGGGGTGTGCGTGTCTCTAGCAAGCTGTTTTGGGTCTACCTGGAATGGAGGACTCCTCCGCCACTGCCCATGGGATGCCCACGGCACTAGCAAGCAGTTCTGGACCTGCCCAGAGCAAGAGCCTGGGGCAGGGATCTCCTCTGCTGCCTGTGAGGTGTGGTGTGACTCTAGCAAACAGTTTTGGGCCCGCCCCGCTCTGTGAGGGCAAAGGGACCCACCCAGAAAATGGGTTAGTCTGGGAAGGTTAATACCTCCTTCCCCACCTTGCACCCAGTCACTTGTAATCCTCCAGGTCTGTGACCCTATACACTCCAGTAGGCAACTGCTCCTGGGGTTTACAACTGGCAAAATCAGCCAGAAATCTGAGTTTGGCAGGCGGGCCTTGTGTGTTTAAATTAGGCTTCTGTCTGGCTAGATTTCTGCAAGTCAGAGGTTGCATTCAGCTCTGGGCAGCAGACAAATAATAGTTTACACTCAGGTATCAATTCTAGCCTCTGCCTGCCCATTGCCTTTGTCTCAGCTATATTAGCCCCTAGGGCTGGCGCTTTATTTACAAAAGTTATCTGCGTTTTGCCTGTGGCTGCTGTCCAGAACCTCTGTTTGCCCAGAGAGACGGGCTGGAATGGCGTCAGTTTGCAGCTCAGGATGCCACTGTTGCTGTATTACCATCCCCTGAGCCAATTTTCTTCTCCTCACGCCTGTGCCACAGTCAACACAGAACAGCACCAGCCCTTTCACCCTCCACTTCTCTCAAGGAGATGCCCAAGAATATGGATTCCATAGGTAACAAACCTCCAGATCTTGGAGTGGGTGGGTGGGGACTCCTCAGAGTTCAATGTTGCAGGTGGGGAATATATACAGTTTTATACAGTTTTACAGTTTTATGCCTGGCTGGAGGGTGCTGTGGCAGGCCAGCAGGGGTAGGAGGTCCAGTTTTTAGGGGGTGTCTCCCGTGGGATAGTGTGGGAGGAAGTTTGAACTCTGCTCACTTGTTTACATGGAGTAAACTGCAAGCTCTTGTTGTGGGGGAGGGGACTCCCGTCCGCTTGGTGGTGGATTTTGTACCTTTTGGTTGTATTTTTGGGGGAGCAGCTCACCTCAGGAAGGTTGAAGTGCGCTCTTCAATCTCCTCTCTTGGCTCTGCTCCAAACCATCAGCTAACTTGCTAAACTTCTGTCCTTTAAGCCTCCTCTGGATGGTAGCTTCTGTAAAAAGCTGGCTGCAGTCTGCCATATTGGTTCCACCCCCATCATTTTCTTATTGTGTTAAGACGATTATATTCTACTCTTAGAAAGATTCACTTATACCCTTGTAAGATAAATCATAGAAGTGATCCCTCTAATCACACTTCCTCCCTCCACCCATCTCTCCCCCCCATATTCTTAGGCTATGATTAGGTTATAGCTTTCATATGAAAGCCATAAATTAGTTTCATAATAGGGCTGTGTATATTGGATACTTTTTCTTCCATTCTTGTGATACTTTGCTAAGAAGAACATTTTCCAGCTCCATCCATGTAAACATGAAGGACATAAAGTCTCCATCTTTATGGCTGTATAGTATTCCATGGTGTACATATACCACAGTTTATTGATCCATTCGTGGATCGGTGGGTATATACCCATTTTTAATAGTTTTTATCATGAAGAGACGTTGAATTTTATCAAATGCTTTGTTAGTATCAATTGAAATAATCATATGGCTTTTGTTCTTCATTCTGTTAGTATTATGTATCCTATTGACAGATTCCTGAATGTTGAACCATTCTTGCACCTGTGGGATGAATCCCACTTGATCATGATGAATTATCTTTTTAATGTGTTACTGAATTTAGTTTGCTAGTATTCTGTGTGTGTTTTAATCAAAGATCACTTACTGGTCCTGCTTCCATGAGTGGCTGCCAATTCATGGAACTTGGTCTGCTTCAACCCAAGAGGAATCAGATGATCAAAAGTGGTTTGAGAAGGCCAGAACCTTCAGGGATGGAAGCAGGAGAAAAATCCTGGGGGCTATTTGGTAACTGGGGTAAAGGAATTGCCCTCCCCATGCTGGGATCCCCCAGCCCCTCACATCTGGCAGGAAAGGGGCCAGATGTGGATTGAAGTTTTCCTCCAGGGGCAACCACCAGGGGCACTTTGGGGGCTGCCAGATGCTCCAGGCAGGGGGCAGGAGATGGCTAACAAAGGCTTGCCCTCCAGGAGATGACAGCACTGCCCCCCAGCTTCTCTGCCAGGGTGTAGCAGTCCCTGACCTCCTGGTAGCAGTTTGCTTATAATTCATGCTTGTTCTCTGTCAGCTTCTTGATGGCATCCATGGATCTGGCATAAATCATTTTGCTCTTAAGGGATGCAGATTCAGGGGCCCAAAAAACAAACACCAGGTCCTCCTTCTTGCTCTCCTTTGTCTCATAAGTTGCATGATAGAGGGCACAGTCTGGAAGCATCTTGACAAAGGTGGCATAGGGGTTGTCAATGGTCTGACTCACATTGCCTACCAGGATCTCCTTGCCCTCCTCCAGGGTGATGTTCTTCCTGTCCTCACTTAGGCAGAACAACATTGGCTTTTTGCTTCTTCACCTCTGGTGTGGAAGACTTGCACATTTTCATGTCCCTGAACATCTTGATGACACCATCAGAGACAGCCACACCAGAGGCCATGTTTCTGGACACAAGAGGATGATGGCAAGGAGAACCAGAGAAGGGAATAGTCATTGCAGCTGCTGCCGGGATTCACTGGTTTTGCTAGTATTTTGCTAAAGATTTTCACATCTATGTTTATCAAAGATATTGGCCTACAGTTTTCTTTTTCTTACTGTTGTATCCTTGTCTGATTTTGGTATCAGGGAGATACAGGTGGAATGAGTTTAGGATAAGATGACCAGACGTCCTGCTTTTGGCAGGACAGTCCTAATTTTTAACAATTTGTCCCGCGTCCCACGGCATTTTAAAAAAAGTCCCAATTTTTGGAAAGAATACACAACAAGCTAGGGAATGGGCAAGAGAACAGGAAGGGAATATATGGTTTTCAGCTGCCATGTGGCTATTTTGCCAGGATATGAGTTTTATATTTTTGTTAATTTTATAATGTTAAACTGTAATAATAACAAATAATTGTTGAGAAGTGATTACTGAGAACTGCTTATCAAAGTTTGCATTGTTGTCAGGCCCCAACCTCCCCAACCCCACCCACCCCCTGGTCAATGGTGTCCCGCTTTACCAATGTTAACATCTAGTCACCTTAGTTTAGTATTCCCTTCTCCTTGATTTTTTTGGAATGTCTGGTAGAATTCAGCAGTGAAGCCATCAGGTTGTGGTCTTTTCTTTGCTGTGAGACTGTTTATTGCTGCTTCTATCTCACTACTTATTCAGGTTTTAGATTTTCTCCTGGTTCAAACTTTGTAGATTGTATATGTCCAGGAATTTATCTATTTCTTCTAGGTCTTCCAATTTATTGTCTTACTGATCATTTAGATTTCTGTGGTATCAGCTGTAACATCTCCTTTTTCATCTCTGACTTTATTTATTTGGGCTTTCTCTCTCTTCTTTGTTGAACTAAAGATGTGTCAATTATCTTTTCAAATAATAAACTTTTAGTTTTGTTGATCTGTTGTACTTTTTGTTTAAATTTCATTTCTTTCTGCTCTGATCTTTCTTATTTCTTTTATAAATTTTGGGTTTGGTTTGCTCTTGTTTCTCTAGTTAAGATGCATCATTAGATTGTTTATTTGAATGCTTTCTACTTTTCTGATGTAGGCACTTACTACTGCAAACTTTCCTTTTATTATTACCTTTGCCATATCCCATAGGTTTTGATATACTGTGTTTTCACTTGTTTATAGAAATTTTTATATTTTCCTTCCTAATCTCATCAACCCACTCGTCAACTGGGAGCATACTGTTTAATGTCCATGTGTTTCTATAGTTCCCAATGTTCCCTTTGTTACTGATTTCTAGTTTCATTCCACTGAGATCAGAGAAAATATCTGGTATAATTTCAAATTTTTTAAGACTTGTTTTGTGGCCTACCATGTGATCTAATCTTACAATGACTATGCAAATGGCATGAAATTTATGTGAACCAGCTTGATGAAAGTATTTCAAAATGTATATGAAAACACTGTACCCCATGTTTGCATTAATGTATACGGCTATCATTTAATAAAAAAAAGAGAGAGAGAGAGAATTATCCATGAGCTGAGAAGAATGTATTTCTCAGCAGCTGTCAGATGAAGCTTTCTATAAACACCTATGAAAGTTTACTGGGTTTATAGTACAGATTAAGTCCAATGTTTCTTTCTTGATTTTCTGTCAGGATGATCTATCCAATGATGAAAGTGGAGTTTATTCAGGTCTTCAACAATTACTGTATTGAGGTCTGTATCTCTCCTTAACTCTGATGGTATCTGTTCTATATATTTAGGTGCTCCAGTGTTGGGTGCATATATATTAATATTTAGAATTGTTATATCCTCTTTCTGAATTGACTCCTTTATTATTACATAGTGACTTTGTCACTTTTTACTGATTTGTCTTGACAATATACTTTATATGATAGAAATATAGCTACTTCTGCTCTTTGGGTTTCTTGTTTTGGTTTGTTTGGTTGCATGAAATTTCTTTTTCCATGCCTTTATTTTCAGTCTCTGTGTGCCTTTATAGGTGAAGTGTGTTTCTTGTAGACAACATATACTTTGGTCTTTATTTTTTAATCCATGCAGCCATTCAACACCTTTTGATTGGAGGATGTAGTCCATTTACCTTTGTGTTGTTAAGGATAGTAAGGACATGGCTCAGTGCCTGTGGCTCAAGCGGCTAAGGTGCCAGCCACATATACCTAAGGTGGCACGTTCGAATCCCCAGCCCGGGCCCGCCAAACAACAATGATGGCTGCAACCCAAAAATGTCCAGGTGTTGTGGTAGGCGCCTGTAGTCCCAGCTACTTGGGAGGCTGAGGCAGGAGACTCGCTTGAGCCCAGTAGTTGGAGGTTGCTGAGCTGTGATGCCATCACACTCTACCCAGGGGGATAGCTTGAGGCTCTGTCTCCAAAAAAAAAAGGATAGTAAGGACCTATTACTGCCATATTATTTGACTTCTGCTTGTTTTTGTGGTCCTCTTTTGTTTCCTTCCTGTGCTCCTTTGTTAAAAGAGATTTTCTCTGGTATGTATTAATTTCTTGCATTTTATTTTTTGTGTATCTGTTGTGGTTTTATTAATTGAGGTTGCCATCAGGCTGGCAAAAAAAATTTTATAATCAATAATTTTAAACATATGGCAACTCTGTTTACAAACAAAAACAAGCAAAGAGAAATTAACAGAAATTCTGCACTTTAACTCCATTTCTCTACCTCAGCTTTTAACTTTTTGTTGTTTCCATCTACAACTTTTTTATACTACCTCTCAAAAAGTTGTTATAGTAATTTTTTGTAGGTTTGTCTTTTGGTCTTCCTACTCAAGATATAAGTGGTTTATACATCACAATTGTAGCAATAGAGTAGATGACTTTTTATTGTTCATTAATGTTCTTCTCTTTCATACTGAAGAAATCCTCTTAGCATTTTTTATAGGACAGATCTGGTATTGGTGAAATCCCTTAGCTTTTGGAAAGGGATATATATGGGAAATATATATATGGGATATATATGGGAAATTCTATATTTCACTTTCATGTTTGAGGATATATTTGCAGGATCTAATATTTAGGATTAAGATTTTTTTCCTTTAGCATTTTGAATATGTTATGCCACTGTCTCCTAGCCTATAAGGCTTCCACTGAGCTCCTTTATATGTTACTTTTCTTTTTGCTTGCTTTCTTTAGGACTTTAATCCATGACCTCTGGAGGCTTGATTATTAAATACCTTGAGGTAATCTTGCTTGGGTTAAGTCTTTTTGGTGTTCTGTGAACCTTCCTGTAATTTCCTCTAGACTTTGAAAGTTCTTTGTTATTATTGGTGGCGTATTTTATTTCAGAATGCTGGGGGGTACAATTATTTTGGTTACATGGTTTACTTTTGTGCAATTTGAGTTAAAGTTATAAGTGTACCCATCACTCAGAGAGTGTACCTGTTAGATGTGAATTTACCCATACCCATCTCTCCCCTCCTACTTGATTTCCATTGAGTGCACATGGATACTGATCTATTAGTTCCAATTTAATAGTGAATACACAGAATATTTGTTTTTTCCTTTCTTGTAATTCTTCACTTAGAAGAGTGGTCTCTAGTTCCATCCAAGTTGTTGCAGAAGGTATTAGTTCATCATTTTTTATAGCCAAGTAGTATTCCATAGTATACATATATCACATTATTAATCCACTCAGGTATTGTTAGGCACTTGAGTTGATTTCATATCTTTGTGGCTATGAATTGTGCTGCTATGAACATTCATGTACATATGTCTTCTTGATAAAATTATTTTTTTTTCCTTTGGGTAAATACCCAATAGTGGTATTGCTGGGTCACATGGTAGGTCTACTTTTAGTTCTTTGAGATATCTCCATACTTTCCATAGAGGTTGTACTAGTTTGCAGTCCCACGAGAAGTGTATGTGTTGTTCCTTCTCTCCACATCCACACCAGCATCTATTGTTTTGAGACTTTTTAATAAACATCATTCTCACTGGAGTTAAACAGCATCTTATTGTGGTTTTGATTTTGCATTTCCCTGATGATTAGAGAGGCTGAGTTTTTTTTTTGTATATTTATTATCCATTCATTAGTCTATCTCCTTTCAAAAAGCTACTGTTAATGTCTTTTATCCACTTTTTATAGCATTATTTGATATTTTTCTTGCTGCCCTTTATCAGATATATAGCATGGAAATATTTTCTCCCATTCTATACATTGTCTATTCACTCTCTTGATTGTTTCCATGCTATACTGAAGTTTTTAGTTTAATCAAGTCCCATTTGTTAATTTTTGTTGTTTCTGTGATTACCTTTGTGGTCTTCTTCATAAATTCTTTGCCTAGACCAATATCTATAAGTTTTTCCAAAATTTTCTTCTACAATTCTTATAGTTTCATGTCTTATGTTTAAGTCAGTTATCTATTGTGAATTGATTTTTGTCAATGGTGAGAGGTATGGATCCTGTTTCAGTCTTCCATATATGGCTATCCAATTTTCCAAGCATCATTTATTTAACAGGGATTCTTTTCCCTAGTGTATGTTTTATGTATGCTTTGTCAAAGATCAGATGGCAATATGAAGGTGGTTTTGTATCTTGGTTCTCTGTTCCAATACATAGGTCGATGTCTCTGGTTTTGTGCCAGTACCATCTTGTTTTGGTTCTTATAGCCTTGTAATATAACATGAAGTTTAGTAAAGTGATGTCTCCAAATTTGTTCTTAATGCTTAAGGTTGCTTTGGCTATTTGGGGTCTTTTCTGTGAAGTGTTGAACTGCTTTTCCTAGATCTGCAAAAAATGTCTTCAGTATGTTAATGAGGATTGTACTGAATCTGTAATCACTTTGGGTAGTATAGAAATTTTAATAATGTTGATTCTACCAGTCCATGAGCATTCTGTTTTTCAATCAGTTTACATCCTCTGCAGTTTCCATGGTGTTTTGCAGTTCTCTCTGTAGAGGTCTTTCACTTCCTTTAAATATATACCTAGGTATTTTATTTTCTTGCCAACATCATACTTAACAGAGAAATTGAAAGCTTTCCTCTTATAACTGAAACCAGACAAAGTTGCCCACTATCTCCACATTTGTTCAATGTAGTGCTAGAAATCCTAGCCAAAGCAATCAGACAAGAGAAAAAAATGAAGAATATCCAAAGGGGGAAAGAAAAGGTCAAACTCTCACTTTTTGCTGATGATATGATCTTATATCTAGAAAACCCCAAAGATTCTACCAGGAGACTCCTGGAATTGATAAATAAATACAGCAAAGTCTCATTATAAAATCAATGTACACAAATCAGTAGCTTTCATATACATGAACAACAGTCAAGCTGAGAATCAAATAAAAGACATGATACCTTTCACAACAGCAACAAAGCAAATATTATTTTTTTAAAAATAAAGTTTCCAGGGGGGGAGGTAAGATGGCCGACTGGAGCCAGCTTTCAACAGAGACTCCCATCCAGAGGGAGATATAATGGTCAGAAAGAACTCAATAAAGCTGAAGGTTGGGAGCTGAGCTGAGAGAGAAGATTGATGCATGCAAGTCATCCTTGACCTTTGATCCTGCAATTCCTCTACTAGGTATATATTCAGAAGACCAAAAAATCATTTAACAACAAAGATATTTGCACCAGAATGTTCATTGCAGCCCAATTCTTAATTGCCAAGTCATGGAAGATGCCTAAGTGCCCGTCAACCCATGAATGGATTAACAAACTGTGGTTTATGTATACCATGGAATATTATGCAACCATAAAAAGGTAGAGACTTTATATCTTTTATGTTTACATGGATGGAACTGGAACATATTCTTCTCAGTAAATTATCTCAAGAATGGAAGAAAAAGTAACCAATGTACTCAGTACTATTATGAAACCAATATATAATCACCCATACTTTCATATGAATTATAAAACACAACTATAGTCCAGAATGAAGGAGGGAAGAAGAGGAAGAGGGAAGGGGAGAGAAGATGCTGGGAGGAGGAAGGTAGGATAATTGGTGGGACCTCACCTATTATGCACAATGCAAGGGTACGTGTCAAAACTATTAAGAGTAGAGTATATTAAATGTCTTAACACAACAAATAAGTAAGTGAGGAAGTGAGGTAAAGGCTATGTTAACCACTTTGATGTAAGCATTTCAAATTGTGTATAAAATCAGCACATTGTACCCCATAAATGCATTAATGTACACAGTCATGATTTAATTAAAAAAATACATTAAAAAATAAAATTCGTACCCTAATCTCTCTCTCTGCCTCCTCTTTAAGGTCAATAACTCTTATATCTGTCTCTTTGAGGCTATTTTCTAGATCCCATAGGCCCTCACTGGGTCACTTACACCCCAAGTCCACTGGCTTTAACCCAGTACAGCTGCAGAAATTGCCCAAGGACTGAAGCCTTTGTCGCCTGCCTTATGCATTTATTCCAGGCTGCTTTTTGTCTGTTGGCAGAAGGGCCAATTGTAACTCAGGTCTCCACCCCTGGGATGGAAGATTTCCCTCTGGCCAGGCTGGTCTAAATGCTTCCTCTGCAGGGCTGGCAGAACTCTACCCTGCACTGCATTCCCCTATGTCAGGGCTTCTGTGAGTTCTAATGCAAAGTCCCACAGTCACTTCACTCTCCCTCCCCTAAGAACACAGATTCTCTCTCCACTTAGCTGCTGTTGTGGTACTGCCAAGGACACAGGGGGTGGGGGGATGTAGGCAATGCAAGTCTGTCTTTTCTACCCTCATCAGTGTCCTTTCCTTATTCAACCAGATACTGTGATCACTCATTTGATTTTTGCTTCCTTGTGGTTATTTGTGCAGAGGAACAAAGAAGGGATGATCACTGGAGGTTTCTAGTCAGTCATCATGCTCTGCCCTTCCAAGAAAGCAATACCATGTGTTTTGCAAATTGAAGGTTTGTGGCAACCCTGCATCAAGCATGTCTCTATCATCACTACTTTTCCAACAGCATGTGCTCACTTCATATCTCAGTGGCAGCATTTTTTAGCAATAGGATATTTTCCATTAAGGTATGCATATTGTTTTTCGACATGATACTACTGTACACTTAATAGACTACAGTATACTCTTCCTCAGTGATACCTAGGGAGGTAGTAGCCATCTCCTATTTGGCATCATGGCTGCCCTCAGACCTCTTATGAAGCCAAAGATCATCAAAAAGAGGACCAAAAAGTTTACTGGCACCAGTCAGACCGATAGGTCAAAATTAAGCATAACTGACAGAAAAACAGAAACATAGACAATAGTGTTCAGAGAAGAGGGCCAGAACTTGATGCCCAACATTGGTTATGGGGCAACAAGAAAACAAAGCACAGGTTGCCCAGTGGTTTCTGAAAGTTCTTCATCCACAACATTGAGGAGCTGGAAGTGCTGCTGCTGTGCAACAAATCTTACTGTGCTGAGACTCTCACCACGTTTCCTCCAAGAACCACAAAGCCACTGTGAAAACAGCTGCCAAGCTGGCCCTCAGAGTCACCAATCCCAATGCCAGGCTGCACAGCGAAGAAAATGAATAGACAGCTGATAGGCACATTCTATTTGTGTTTAAATAAAACCCTAGAAACTGAAAATATATATATAGACTACAGTACAGTGCAGAGGTAACTTTTAAACGTGCTCAGAAACTAAAAAATGTATGTGACTTGCTTCACTGTGATACTCGTTTTATTGTAAGTCTGGAACTGAACCCCCAATATCTCCAAGGTGTGCTTATCTAAGAATTCTATCAAAGTTAAAAGCATTTTGTAATTCAACTATCCAAATACTGCCCCTGTTAAGAATTCTGCAATTACAATGTTTACATTTTTATCGGAAAAATAATAAATTTTGCAACTTGTTTTGTAAGCTACTCTTTTCATTTAGCAAATCCTGAAAATTTCTGTGTCCACAGAAATAGATAAGACTTCTACTGGCTTCCAACAGTCCACTGTGTACATGCAGAATTACTTCCCAGCTAGTGAGCAGTGTTGTGATGAATTTCATCAAGAATCCCACTCTCTGATCACCATGTTCTATATTTCTGGTTCATTCCTTCCAGAATTCCCAGTCTGGCAACCCCTACTTTTTCCTGGTCCTGCACTGCACGGATCCTACCAATATCTCACTGTCCCTCACCCTCCCTGCTATTTGTCCTTCTTTCTCCAGCTTAAAAGGCTGGTCTCGGTGCACCTCATGTGAATACTTCCTTAATGCCTGCATCTTCCCACTGCATTAAACCTATACCCTGCTAAAATCTAGCTCTGCCAATTCTGCCCTTATCAATATGGCTGAACAAGGTTGGAGAAAAACACTCTGTGAGTCAAATGGCCACAAGCCTCAGGTAGACCCTGCATGCAGGGCAGCAATCTTCCCCACATTTTCCTGGTCCATTGTCTCCTGTTCTCGCGCAGTACCTCTCAAACTATCTGTTGTGTTTTTATTTCCAATTCATCGTGCACTATGTATAGTTTTATAAAACACACTTAAAAGCAATTTCTAATGCTGTAACTTTCTTTTATGTCAGACTAACATGAAAGTACAAATTATCAGGTTACATTTGTTTGCATTAGGTAAAGTCCCAGTTGTAGCTGAGCCCTTTACTCAGGAGGTGCGCCTGTTAGGTGGAAGCACACCAACACCCTCCCACCTCCCCTCTCCCCCTTTAGTGCTCCCCCCCCCCTCACTTGAATTTAATTGTGCTTTTCTCTCATGTGGGCCTGTAGTTGTTCATCTACTGGTTTCATGTTAGCACTGAGTACACTGGATTCTTGTGATACTTTACTAAGGAAGATGTTTTGCAACTCTTTTTGTATTAACCTAGATGGAGTTGCTGTGAGTTTCTAAATGCTTGCTTACTTTCTGCATTCATCTCCTCATGGCCCAGTAACCAAGGGCTCATGAGCCAGCCACTTCACGTACTGCACTTCTACTTTCA
>CAUYTI010070750.1:0-45758 GCA_963575145.1 Galago senegalensis | reverse complement strand
AAACACTTCCATCAAACTGGTTAACATAGCCTTCACATAATTTTCTTAGTTATTGTGTTAGAACATTCATATTCTACTCATAGAAAAATTCACTTGTACCCTTGTAAGATGAACCACAGAAGTGAACCCTCGAATCCCCCTCCCTCCACCCATTCCCCCTCCCTCCCCCTTCCCCATATCCTTAGTACATGTACACTTTCACAGAAGCTTGGGAAGTTATGAAATTGTCAGCAGTTCCTCTCCTGTTCTTACCATTTCATATAGCAATACTCTTTCCTTTGAAAAACACCTCCCCTATGATGCATTGGAACCAATGCCGAGGTCAAATCTTTCTTTAAATCAGTCATTTCTTCAGTAGAGAATACTTTCGTCACATCCTCTTCTTTATCAGCCAGGGCACTCTTCATTCAGATAAAATAGTTCGAAATGCCACATTCATCACAAAATGACTAAAAGTAGAACTAGGCCAATCAAAAGTTCTTTATATTCTATCTTTTAAATGTATGACTTCATGTGAAGGCTGGGAAAAAATACCTGTAGAGATTTCAATCTAATGAAAAAGGAGATGGAAGCATTGATTGTATGGCTTGCTGATTTTAAAGCCCTTTAATCTTCCTGAGCATTTTTAATTTCAGAATGTTTAAGTAGCTTTAATGCCTAATATTTAAAAAATTAAAATTCCTTATGCCTATTTTTTATTGAAATCCATAAACCCATGAAGTTTAGCAATTTCCATTTCTATTTAAAAGTTAATGAAGTGAGAGAACAAGTGCTTTACCACTAAATTCAGGGCCCAGGCAGGGAAGCCCGAGGGATGAGAGCTGACATCAAACTCCAATTGAAAACAGTTCTTTTCAAAATAAATCTGTCTTTAAGTGATTCTTACAGTTTATTTTCTCCTGTCAAGAAATTCTAAATGAGACATTCAAAGTGTGAAATCCCACAGTGGAATGGAGAAAAGAGAGAAAATTAGTAAATAGATAATAATTAGACTCTATTTTGTTAATTTCTTAAGCATAGAAGTAAAATTTTCTTCTAATCCCCATGTTTCAATCAAGTGAATTTTGAAGGTTCTTAAATTCTCAAGTTATGTCACATAAGTTTTCAAGAGTGACTTATGTTGTTCAATAAATTTATGTTGAATTGAGTTGCATAGTATTCTTCTTTCTAAATATAACATAGATACTAATTATAAACCCCCCTTAGTCTGAATCAGTTGCATGCCATATAACAAAAACATAAGTCATTGTACTAGTTTGATCATCTGGAGCAGGTGTCCTCAAACTACGGCCCACATGCGGCCTGCCAAGGACATTTATCCGGCCTGCTGGGTGTTTTTGCCACCACTGCCTGTCCTGCTTAGCAGCTGACTCGTCCCAGAGCCCACAGTCCAGCCCGCCAATGGTCTGAGGGACAGTGAACCAGCCCCCTGTTTAAAAAGTTTGAGGACCCCTGATCTGGAGTATGATTTTATATCCTTCACAGTTAGGACATATTGTCAATTTGCTTTACTATCTAAGAAAAGCATTAGGTTGCTCTTTATTCATCTCTGAGAATCTAATTTCCTCTCAACCATTTATACATAGCATAAATCATTTTATAAAAGTCCAATGCATATATTAGAACCAGTTTCTTCAATTACTATGTACACTAAATTACAATGTAATTTCTCATAATACATGAGTTGTAATTAATGCAATTCACAGCAACAGTCATACTTACAGAAAAATGCAGTATGCTCAGAGGAGTTTTTTTTTTTTTTTTAAGATATGCAGTACTGTCATGGAAAAAATTTGCTCGTCTCTTCCTATATGTTTGAATGAGGAGCTTGCAGTGGGGGGAAAAATGCTTTCCCAAAGATACGACTAATAAGGAAATAAACTTCAATAGTAAGGAAGTAAGTCTACACACTAGACTGCTAAAATGAAACATAGTATCCTCATCTTCAGTGTGCTATACTGATTGGTATCAAGAGCCTGGAGCTACTCTGTTACTGGCTATAGGTTGTAAGTCTTTAACATTCTTAATATTTTTATTGCTTGTACATTTTTTTCAGTCCAGAGAATCCATCCCATTAAATGACCTGAAGTCAGAGGTGTCACCAAGGATTTCTGCAGAAGACCTGATTGACCTGTGTGAGCTTACTGTGACAGGCCACTTCAAAACACCCACCAAGAAAACGAAGTCCAGCAAACCCAAGCTTCTGGTGGTTGACATTCGGAACAGTGAAGAGTATCCTTTACATGTGCAGTTTTAAAGGACGGTACTACCTTATTTCTGTTGCTTCCTGTGCATTTAAAGAGTGTGTGGTAAAAATAATGAACTTTTCTAGAATTCCTCTCAATTCAAATAGCTAAATTTCTCTCACACCGAATACCACAATGGTCTTGCATGAGATTTCAAAAGATAACATTTCACACCAGAGACTTTAAAATCTTTTCCAAACAAAACCAAAATATTGGAATATTTTCCTCGGTTTTTTGTTTTATTGCTGTTCTTGAAGGCATTTGAATCTTTCATGCGATAAATAGAAATTGTAGCAAAGATGAAGAATAAAATACACCCACCTACTTTATAGCCTAGAAAAAAGGTTTGCCACATCTCAACATTGGACTTATATTTATTATAGTTGTCAAAACGTTGGCTTATAGAGAACATATATTTTCACTAAATACAAAGTATTACTAAGATTTTTGCTATTGAACATACCAGTGATTTTGTTTGGTATTAAAATATGGTTACAAAATAGTAACAGTTCAACCTTTCCCGTTGTACTACATCAAATTCCCATGAAGCATTTTTTTGCCTTGATTCTGTATTTTCTAGAATCTAGCTAAATGTGTTTCACACTTTTTTGAGAGAGCAACACCCTTTTTGAAATAAAATAGTTCTTAGAAATTTAATATATAAAATGTAAATGAATAATTTTATAATAATTAACTTTCTTCATAAGCTCAAATCTATTTACTAATTGTAAATGCCATAAATAAGCGTGAGCAGGTTGGTGGTTTTTACTAAAATTGGCATGTGTACACATAGATTGGGTATCCCCTATCTAACATACTTGGGACCAAAAGTGTTTTGGATTTCGTGTTTTTTCAGATTTTAGAATATTTGCATTATACAGGTACTTACCAGTTAGCAACCCTGACCCAAAATCTGAAATACTCTAGCGAGGGGGGGGTCCTTGTTTGTTTGTTTTTGTTTGTTTTTTCCACATGTCAGCACTCAAAAGGTTTTAGATTTTGGAGCATTTTAGATTTGAGATTTTCAGATGAAGGATATTTAACCAGTAGTAAATTTTCAGGTTCACATTTTCAATCCCAATTTTTGAAATAAAAGTTTTAAATAAAGTTCAAGCCATATATTTACAGAACTCCTGAAATAATCCATAAAATCTTAGGTTACTGACAATATAGTTAGAGAACCCACAACTCAAATGATCCATCCTCATAGTTTTGTGAAAAGTTGCTGCATTCTATTTTTCCTGAACTGTGAGACTCCTGAGTTTGGAGAGAGTATATACACTGATATTCCTACTGGTGAGGGCTGCAGAGATCTGGAGTGTCCCTGTTACAGTGCGGGTAAATGGACACCAAAAGGGGCATTCAGTTCCAGTTGACTTGTCACGGACCCCTATTCTAGAAATTCTTCTGATCTGTTTCTTTAAGGGTTTAAATTCCTTTTACTGTTTTTTCCTTTTTTACTTAATATTTCTTTTTCTTGAGCCTTTAGTCATAGTTATTCTCTCATAAAAACCATCAAAAAAGCATATAGCATTATTAGCATCCTATTTTAATTTTAAAGATTACTAAAATAATAACCTTTTATCATTATTATACACCATATTGTATCATGTATATTGTAAATTATATGTGTACATGCCACTACTGATACTTTCTTTCAAATAATTTAGTTAATGATTGAAAGTTTAAAATGCACACATTTTAAAAGTGATAATCCAAACCCCACAGTCAGATTTATTTCACTGATTCCCTCCTTCACTGTCTGCAAGATATACACAAACAGAACAGCAAAAAGCAAAGCAGCTAGCCTGAATACTGTCCCCTGATGACTATGGGTGAGTCATCTAATGTTGAAGTGCTTCTGTATCATCCCACATTTATAATATATAAAATATATTGATACTGATTATTCACCAGATTGCTTTTAGCATAAGAAATTAAACACATTAAAGTATTTTGTATAGGAAGTAAATGAATAGTAAAGACTATATGTGATAAGTGCCAGATGAGTTGTACATGCAAAAAATCATTAGCAAGGACATGATCTCTGGGTAAAAGAAACCAGAGAGGGATAACGTCTTTGTCCGTTTAACCTTGGTAGCCCCAAGCTGACACCTAGGAGGTACCAGAAGACATTTATATTAACACAAAGAAAAGCATAGAATAGCTGGCACCAGTGCAGCACAGACTCCTCTCTATACCCTTCAAAGTCCTAAAGTTATAATATAAAGAGACAGTTGGCAATATATAAGCCTTTTCTGCATTCTGCATTCAGTGATTTCTGAGGCCCGTGTCCTTTTAAAACTTGAAGCAGGGCAGGACCTGGAAGAAGGCAATAGAGTCAGAATTATGCACGAGAATTAGTCATCTAATCTAACATTCATTCATTCAACAAATATGTATTGACAGCCTTACTACATGCAAATTAGCATATGGATTTGGGGAAACTGTTGGTGAACAAAATGACGAATTCACTGCACTTGTGGACATTACCTTTTTTCTCTTAAGACAGGGTCTCACTGTTGTTCCAGCGGGAGTGCAGTGTGTTACCTTGCTTCAGCATCAGACTTCTTGACTCCTTCCTTAGCCTGTTGAGTAGCTGGGACTACAGACACACACCATCACACCTAGCCATTTTTATTATTTTTTATAGATGTGAGGTTTCACCGTGTTGCCCAAATTGGTCTCAAGCTCCTGGCCTTAAGAGATCCTCCCACTTTAGCATCCCAGAGTGTTGGGATTATAGGTGTGATCCTCTAGAGCTAGCTAGAAATTGCATTTTAATTAGCAAGAGAAATAGACATATGTCCAAAATGATAGTAAGTATCAATAAGTACTATAAATAAAGTAAAGCAGGGAGAAAAAAACGCATGATATAATTTTAATTGAGTACTCAAAGAAGCATGAGGAAAAGATGACATTTCAGCAGAGCTTAATGATGTGAAGAGGCAGGAGGAGTATTCTAAGCAAAAGAAAGAGCAAGGTCAAAGACCCCGCTGTGTGAACATGCTTGGCATTTGTACCAGTGAAATAAGAGACAGCATCAGAGGCGATAAAGTCACTGAAACGCCTAGAGAACGTATGGGATGGGCGGAAATCTCTGCATTGTGATTTTATAGTTATTAACATTCCTTTACTTCCTCTGATACCTATAGTCACTAATGTCTGAATCTACAAGTAGAAATGTATGCTGTTGGCTTAGGACTTTTACCGTCCTGTTAAAGATGGAAATATGTATGGCAACAGTAACATATTATGCCTAACACATTACTTATTCTAAAGTAAGAAACTGATGTCTAATAATAGCTGTCATTAAGTTTTTACACTGGGCCAAGGCTGGTGATGGTCCTGTGATGTAGATACTGGTAATATCTCAGTTTCACCGATGAAGAAACTAAGGCTTAAAGAAGTTAAACAATTTGTCCAAGACCATACAAATGGCCAAACTTGTGCTTCTAAAATGTATTCTGTTTGACAGGTGCCTGCGTGGTCTCTCCATAGGACAAGTCTGCATAAACAAGATGGGGACAAATGAGCTAATACAAATTAACGACTAAATGAGACATGTATCGATTCCTCCACACTGTGTATATTCATTCAGATGCTACGCACATTCTTTCAAACCTTAACAAAATGTGGCTATTACCTCCAGTACCTATCTGTATAGGGAGCCTAATCCCACATACCAAGTGAACAAATCCACCACAGCCACAGAATCCAGAAAAACTGAACTATTTTAAGTTTCAGAAAGCAATATTGTAATACATTGAGGAAGAAAACAAGTTAGAAAGGTCCTTTCTTGCTATGTATAATATCTTAATTTATAAGATTTAATCCATTCAAACTTTTTTAAATTTTCCCTAAAACTACTAACATGCTGGTATTTCAAAACTTAACTAATTAAAAAACCTATTGAAATTCTCTCTTTTTTTTTTTTTCTGGCCAGTGCTCAGTTTGAATCCACCACTTCCCGAAGGTGGCCGGCACCCTACTCCTTGAGCCACAGGCACCGCCCAATTCTCATAATATTTTTAAAAATAAGAGTTACAATGCAAAGATGATTAATTCTCACCAAGGTAAATTTTGTTGCTAAACTCTAGGACTTATACAACTTTACCAATCTGCTTAAGAAATGATTAAATATTTAATACGAGGCTATTTTTTAAATAATTTTATTTCTCACCAACCCCAAAATGTAGTCCTATACAATACAGAGAAAAGGAAACTTTCTGTAACAAAACTTCCTTCATGAAAGGAAGTTATTTCTGAAATGGTATTTGGAGTATTTTTCAAATAATAATTATTATTATTTTAGACAGTCTGGCTCTCTCACTGTGGCAGAAAGCAGTGATGCAATCATAGCTCACTGGGACCTTGATGGACTCAAGTGATTCTCCCACCTCAGCCTCCCAGGTATCTAGGACTACAGGTACACATCACCATGCTGGCTAATTTTTTTTTTTTTTTTTTTTTTTTTTTTTGGTACAGGCAGGGCCTCACTATGCCCAGGCTGTTCTCAAACTCCTGGCCTCAAGCAAGCGTCCTCCCTTGGGCTCTCATCATACTGAGATTATAGGCATAAGCCACTGAAACTGCCTTCAAATTATTTATAATCTCCCTATACCCTATATCATTTTTAGTTTCTACTTTGCCCTTATAAGTCATTTAAATAGGAAGCTTTGTCTAACATAGTTTTTACATCTTCTTGGGCTGAAAATTTTCCCCAAATTTAGGAAAATTTGTTTTCCTAAATTGTACTTTCAGGAATTTAAATTTAAATGTCTAAGATTAGATTTCACCTCATCTTTTTTTTTGCCCTTGTAAAATAATTGAAGTGGTTGTTGTAAAAGTGAGGGAAGCAAACAAAATTAGCTGCTGTCTACCAGTGAATTTCAGGGACATCCTTACCACCATACTCTGCCTAGAACCCCCCATGCATGATGCCTGAAATTCTACTGTTAAAGTTTCATTCACTTAGCTTGTGATGTAAATATTCCTAGTTAAAATGTAAATACTCTAAAAGAGGTAACATTTTGATATATTATCAGTTTATGTGATTAAGTGAGGAGAAGCTCATTATGACAATAGCAATCTTAAATCCTCTGTATTCTCTAGAATCTAGCTAAATGTGTTTCACACTTTTTTGACAGAGCAACGCCTTTTTAAGGAAGTGAGGATACAGAAAAGGAAAGTTGAAGGACATGAGGACACACTTCCCCCTCTTGAGAGTAAAAACATAATCCCAAACTTTAGAATAAGAAGGAACCCAACTCCTCTCTTTTACACTTTTTTTAAATTTCAGGTTAACTTGAGGGTACAACCAGGGCACAATATTTGAATTTGTTAAGAGGAGTCCCTCTTGTCCCATACCCAAGAGGTGTGCCATATACCTTTACATTGTACCTATTAAGTGGGAGCACCCCACCCCCTCTTCTCCTGTCCCTCCCCCAACTTGAATTAAATTGAGTTTTTCTCTTAATGTAGGCCCGTATTAGATCATCTTCGGGCTTCATATTAGTATTAAGCACATTGGATATTTGCTTTTCCCTTCTTGAGATACTTTACTAAGAAATGTGTTTCAACTCCATCTGGTTAATACAAAAGATGTAAAGTTTCCACCTTTTTATGGCTGAAGAGCATTCCATGGTATACATATACCGCAGTTGGTTAATCCATTCCTGGGTTAATGGGCATTTAGGTTGTTTCCACATCTTGGTGATTGTAAATTGAGCTACAATAAACAGTTTAGCGCAAATGTCTTTATGATAAAAAGATTTTTTTTTCTTCTGGATAGAAACCTAGTATGATATGATATGCAATATCATATCAAATGGGAGGTCTAATTTGAGTACTTTGAGGATTCTCCATACTTCTTTCCAAAGAGGCTGTATTAGTTTGCAGTCCTACCAACAGTGTGAAATTGTTCCTCTCTCCACATCCCCACCAGCACTGGGACTTTGTGATGTGGTCTGTTCTCACTGGGGTTAAGTGATATCTCAGGGTGGTTTTGGTTTGCATTTCTCTGATGATTAGGGACAATGATCATTTTTTCATGTTTGTTAGCCATTTGTCTAGCTTCCTCAAAGAAGATTCCGTTCCTGTGCCTTGCCCAGTCAGTCATAGATGGGATTGTTTGCTCCTTTTTTGTGGATTAATTTAGTTCTCTGTAGATCCTAGAGCTTTTGTCAGATTCATAACATGTAAATATCTTTTTCCATTCTGAAGGTTGTCTATTTGCTTTAATTGTTGTATCTTTAGCTTCTCAGTTTAAGTCTCATTTGTTTATTTTTGTTGGTGTTGTGATTGCCATTGAACACTTCTTCATAAAATCTTTCCCCAGACCCACATCCACAAGAGTTTTTCCCACACTTTCTCGTAGAATTTTTATTATTTCATGTCTTAGATTTAAATCTTTTATCCATCTTGAGTCAATTTTTGTGAGTGGTGAAAGGTGAGGGTCCAATTTTAGTCTTTTACATGTGATTATCCAATTCTCCCAGCACTATTTATTGAATAGAGGTTCTTTTCTTCACTGTATGCTTTGGTCTGGTTTTTCAAAAATCAGATGAGATGGCTGTAAGATACTGGTTTTATCTCTTGGTTTTCTATTCTGTTTCATATGTCTGTGTCTCTATTTTTGCGTCAATACCATGCTGTTTTAATAACTGTGAACTTACAATATAACCTAAAGTCTGGTAGAGTGTGGCCTCCAGCTTTGTTTTTGTTGGTTGTTTTTTTAAAATATTAATGCACACTTTTTTTATTATATTAAAATCAAGCAATGGTCTAACGATCAAAAAGCTGCTTATGGAATGCTGTTATGTTAAACTTTACTTATAGGATGTTAAATCCTTAGAACTAACATTTTCCCCAGAAAAAGATTAATGGAAACATTAATTGCTTTCCTGACTTTTGATAGTTGCTGCTCAAAAAGTAGCTTTACACAAATATGAAATTAAAAAAAAAATCTTTTAATACACAATGAATTGCTTTTATTTCAGTACACATCGACATTTCAGCATTTAGTGGTCCTGAACAGAACATGAAAAAACACAGCAATTTTCCAGGAAGCCTACCAATTTTGGGGATCAGCTGTGCACACCCAGTTTTTTTCTGGATCCTGGCTAAGGATTGGATCATGCAAAGCAGCAGCACCAAAGCCAAAGTATGCACTGAATGTAAGGTTATTTTGTTACAGTTGTCAAATTCCAAACTAGACCCCCCCAATTGATTACAAGGATGACAAAATGAGAGCAGTGTTTGAAACTTCTTCAATTTTTAAAAGCAAAAGCAATTATAGTAAAACAAAACAATTCAGAGGGATCTTGTGTGCTTACAATTGTCTTCATGAGGGCTTTCTCCCAAGTTTAGCCACCAAAGACTCTGAGACCTGGCAGATCTGAGTTATCCTGGTGACTGTTCTCCTTACCAAAACCTGAGCTAAAGAAATGCATCAGCTGATGATGACAGGAGAGGTGGCAGGCTGAGGACCCAATTCATTTCCCAGGCTGAATGAATAAATGTGATTCCAAAACTAAATAAGGGAGGTCAGAGACTCTTTCCAACCTTACCTGATGGCTTTTGGCCAAAGCAAAGAAGTGTCATGGAATGTGTTGGGTGGTGACAGAGCAAAGAGGGACTTGAGGAGGGAGGAGAAAGCAGCACTCCTTGATAAAGCTGGGGGAGTGAAGATATAGGTAAAGCCCTGAACTCCTCACTGAAGGCCAATCACAGAGGGGGGCAGAGGGGTTACAATCTATGTTTTGGCCAAGGGCAGGAGTGGTGGAAAGTGGGAAGGGGATGATGGTTTGGAAGGGGGCATCATTTAAAACTTAAAGAAATCAGGGGTAAAGTACCCCACATATCCAGCAGTAGTCCCACAGGCTGTGACCCTAAACCTTCACATCTACTCTCACAAGCCCCAAGCTAGAGGGCTGTTGCAGGGAGGGGAGGACACAGGGGCAGAGGAAATGAGAGAAGGCAGAGACCCCAGGCCATGTAATCAGCAATAAGGTGATTGTGTGATGTATCTTTTCACAGTTGAGTTAGATGTGACCCATCAGTTATGGTGAGAACCAATTTAAATATACTTTCTTGATCCCAGAAGTTCAGCTAATGGACAGTGATTATACTTCACAGGATGATTTGTTATAGCACAACTAATATATTTCAAATGGACAAAAAATTAGTAACATTTACACTATCTTAAGATAAATTTCCTTTGGTAGCTTCCTTTCCAGTACTTCAAGGTCTACAAGACAGACCTAGAAAAGTTACTACTGTGGAAAATGAAGACTGCTTAAATCGAATGGAGGGGAGGAAACAGGCCTATGTTTTTCCTTTTGATTAATTTCTGTAACACTGACCTGTAGGTGGCTGAGGGAGTTTCATATTTTCTTTACACATCATTAGGTGCTGAAGCTCTTGCAAGACTTTGATGCTATGTGAATTCTGCCATTTTGCTAGCACTGATATGCTCTTGGGTCCACCACTACATTAGAGCTATTAACTCCATTCATATTAATTTTTATTATAAATCTTGTAAAGGTGGGTCCTTCTGGGTACTTAGGTCCACATTCTATTTTAAGGCTGTATATTCAGTTTTCATAAATTGTTCTTGGAGGCCCAATCATCATCCCTATCCATCTTCTAAGTGTCATGTCTCCGTCATCTTCTAGACCCCCAACTAACTATGCCATCTCCTACTCCTTTCTGGCCTTCTTCAAGTTCTTCCAACAGTCAGAAATTGCAAGGGACTTTTATTCCTAATCCACTGGTGGCTGCTGTTTGGCCTCACTATCCCAGATTTGTTTTTATTACTAAGAATTTCTTTGGCTATACAGGGTTTTTCCTGGTTCCATACAAAATGAACTATTTTTTTTCCAGTTCTTCAAAGTATGATATTGATATTTTAATGGGGATTTCATTCAACCTGCAGATTGCTTTGGGAAGTATAGACATTTTAACAGTATTGATTTTTCCCAGCAAAGAGCATGGTATGTTCTTTCCTTTGTTAATATCTTCTACTATTTTTTTCTTAGTGTTTCATAATTCTCTTTGTAGAGGTTTTTTTACCTCTTTGGTTGGGTATATTCCTAAGTATTTCATTTTCTTTGAAACTACTGTGAAGGGAATTTTGTCTTTGAGTAGCTTCTTATCTTGGCTATTACTGGCGTATACAAAAGCTACTAAATTTGTGGACATTGATTTTATACCCTATAATGTTACTGTATTTCTTAATCACTTCCAGGAGTCTTGTGGTTGAGTCTCTGGGGTTGTCTAAGTATAAAATCATATGAGCAAAGAGGGAAAGTTTGATCTCCTCTGCCCCCTTTTGGATGACCTTTATATCCTTCTCTTGCCTGAATGCATAGGCTGGAACTACCAGCACTATGTTCAATAGTAGTGGCAATGGTGGGCATCCTTGTCTGGTTCCAGTTCTAAGTGAAAAATCTTTCAGTTTTACTCCATTCAGTATGATATTAGCTGTGGGTTTGTCATAGATGGCTTCAATCAGTTTAAGATTGCCACGTATGCTTATATTCTTAAGTATTCTTATTGGAAAAGGATCTTGATTTTTATCAGATGCTTTTCCTGCATCTGTTGATAGGATCATATGGTATTTGTTTTTGCTTCTGTTGATAGGGTAAATTACATTTATGGATTTGCATATGTTAAACTAGCCTTGCATCCCTGGAATGAAGAGTACTTGATCATTTTTTTTAATGTGTAGCTATAATCTATTGGCTATGATTTTATGGAGTATTTTTGTATCAATATTTATTAGTGAAGTTGGTCTATAGTTCTCTTTTTTAGCTGGATCCTTTCCTAGTTTTGGAATCAAGGTGATGTTTGCTACATAGAACATGTTGGTGAAGGTTCCTTCCTTCTCAATATTATGGAATAGGTTCTGCAGAACAAGCTCATCTTTGAAGGTTTGATAGAATTCTGGTGTGAAGCCATCTGGTCCAGGGTGTGTTGTTCTTCTTGTTGTTGTTGCTGCTGTTGTAAGACTTCTTATTGTTTCTTCAATCTCAATGCTTCTTCAGTCATGGTTCTGTTCAAGAGATCTATTTCTTTCTGGTCAAGTCTAGGGAGATGGTGTGATTCCAGGTATTGGTCCATTTCCTCCACATTGTCAAATTCCTGGGTGTGGAGTTTCTTGTAGTTGTCAGAGATAATCTCTTGTATCTTTGTGATAACTGTTATTATTTCCTCTTTTTTGTTTCTGATTGAGATTATTAGAAATTTTACTTTTCTATTTCTGGTTAATCTGACCAAAGGTTAATCAATTTTATCTTTTCAAAGAACCAAACTTTTGTTTGATTAATTTTCTGAATGATTCTTTTATTTTAAATGTCATTTATTTCTGACTTTATTTTGGTTATTTATTTTCTTCTGCTAGGTTTGAAATTGGATTGCTCTTCTTTTTCCATTTTCTGAAGATGATTCATTAGGTTGTTGATGTGCTCACTTTCTGTTTTTCAGATATAGACATCTAATGTGATAAATTTCCCTCTTAGGACTGCTTTTGCAGTGTCCCACAGGTTTTGGTAGCTTGTGTCTTCATTGTTGTTATGTTCAAGGAAGTTAATGATTTCCTTTTTTATCTCTTCCTTGACCCAAATATCATTCAGCATAAGGTTGTTTAGTTTCCAAGCTTTTGTGTGGGGATGAAAATTTTTGTTGGAGTTGAGTTCCATCTTTATTGTTGTCTTGTGGTTAGCGAAGATACAAGGTATAACATCAATTCTTTTGATTTTGTTGAGGTTTGGCTTGTGTCCTAGGATGTGATCTATTTTGGAGAACATTTCATGGGCCGACAAAAAGAACATATATTCTTTAGCTTTGGAATGGAATGCTCTGTATATGTCTATTAAGCACACTTGTTCTAGGGTCTCATTTAAGTTCCTTGTATCTTGAGTTAGTTTCTGTGTAGAGGATGTGTCCAGTTCTGTCAGAGGGGTGGTAAAGTCCACAGCTATTATGGTGTTATGGCGTTTCATATTGCTCAGACTAATTAAGATCTGTCTCATAAATCTGAGTGCATTTAAGTTGTGTGCACAAATATTTAGAATTGAAATGTCTTCTTATATTGTTCCCTTGACCAGTATGAAGTGACCAAAACAGCAGAGTTTTTGGTGAAATCACAATTTATAATTGTGCATAAGTCGTCTGGTGAAATATTGATGTGCTTTTGTGTTCAGAGATATGATGTTGCTAAGTGTGGTACCCAATAAAAATGCCATGCTATTTTAGTATTAAGAAAAACAGGAGATTATTTTTATGTTTAATTTTGAGCAAATATTTTAAAAGTCTTTAAAATCTTTTCATAAAATAATCTTTCCAAAATAAGAATATATACCTGTGTAACTTACCCACATAGTGTAGCTGTATTTTTAGAACCGATTGTTTTTCTGTCTCTTGATTATAGTATAGCTTATCTACTTAGTACTATTATGTAGACTGACTTGTTAGGTAGACTGAGAAATTTCTTAATATCTTAGAAACCTAGAAGTTACTGCACAGCATTTCTACTTGTTAATGTTGCTCTGTTAATCAGAGCCCTATTCAAATACCTGGCAAAATAACAGCTATACTAACAAGATTGTTTTTGAATTTTTATACCAATTTTTATTCCATTGTAGAGATTTCATTTTAATTACTGCTGACTTCTATACTCATTTTTTATCTTTTAATTCTTTTAAATATATCATCAAAAATCCTAATTTCTTATGAATACTGGAAAGTTAAAATTAGTGTTTATGGATCCCATTTCCACTTTTGCCAAAACCAAACCAAAGATTGTAGTGGACACTGTTGGAATTACACTATCGGATGTACATATGATTAGAGCTAATTACCCCATAAGTATTTTGGCTTCTATTTCCTTAGTAGTCTCTAACCTGGGTATTTTGTAGCTTTTTAAGTTCTTGCTTATAAATTAATATAGTATCTGGCTGTTGGGTAGTATACTCATTATAGAACCTCTTTAACTGTGGTTATTATTTACCTCACATCTGTGTTTATGCTGACGACCAGTTGGTTTTTCAAATTTAAAAGGTGAATGTGTAGAGTTAAGGTTTTTGTCTAGAATTTAAGAAAAGCAATGAAGTGACAGTTGTAATCCTAAAATATGTAGCATTACATGTTCATCCATAACACAACCTCGACGTGAAGAACCTGCACATACTTGTCTTCCACTGCAGTACAATGTAATGAAACCACAGTTCTTAGAGCGTGAAAAATGTTCCTCTCTCAACGTATTCACTGTCATTTTGCTCTACCTGCCAGAGTTAGGCCAGGACTAGTCATAGTTGACTGTGGCCACTTGGAGTCAGCGTATGTCCAAAATTATCTTCTATTTCAACTTTATTTTTTGTCTAACACACATATACCAGAATCTAGTCTTCATTCATTTGTCAAATACCTAATAATTTATTTTGATTACAAATGACTCACCAAGTAAGAAAAGTATTCAGCTAACTACTTTTACAATATGATCTGACCACCTCTCACATGTCTAGAAAATATCTAAAGAAGTTCTACTTATCTTATGATGTTTGTGTCACATGGGAATTTGTATTGTAAAAGATGAAACTTAGGCATTTTAATATTTAATTTTTAACAACAAATCATAATTACAAGAGAAAAAAGATTCTTAACATTTCCAAAACTGTCTTCATTATCCAACCTTTTTAAACAAAAGGACCTGTTCTTTGTAAATGTCTTGATACGTAGGTAGGCCAATCTCTTCTCCTCTGCTGCTTGCCGGGAATGTTAAAGATAGAAGATTTAGATGTCTGGCCACCTTATCCTGCACATATTCATGCTTACTCGATCATTTTTGTGCTAAACGTTTCATGACAAGTGTTCTTGGATGAGTGTTCTTAGATATTTTCCAGGGCTTTTTTGGTTGAACTAAGCTAAGAATAAGGGAAGTGTGGTTTAAGACTGTTTCTTTAGTGCATGTCTTCCAAGGTGTAGCCTGAAAAAGGTTTGGAATAGTTATGCATTTTGGATAATAACCTCCTCTTCCAAATAAGACTTTATTGCTATCATATTTTATCAGACATTTTAATATTTAATCTAATTTTTAACAACAAATCATAAAGCACCAACAACAAAATTCTAGAATGATAAGTTTATGGCAGCCTTCTAGTGACTAAAAGGCAGTTTAGATTCAAACCTTCCTTTAAAAACACATAATAATTGCATTAAAAGCACACAAAAATTATCCCAGTGCTCACCTATGATTGTAGCTAAAGTTATTGGATATTGGATATTTAGATATAGATGAGTACTTTTTAAAACCAAATATAGTATTCGCAGAATTTATCTTTTAAAATAACAGTTTTTCTCATAGAGTCAGGAGCTTCTAATTTGCTAATATGTGGCTGAACAAATTTTGTAGAAGATGCACTTAAATGTGACTTTATATTGTAAAGCTTCACACAGTCTGAGCATTGTCTCTGATGCCTTTTATTTCTGGTTCTCCAGGGAGAGAATCTCAATGGCTTAGCCCGTATCAGATATCACTCCCCTCTGTCAGCCCTGGTTGTGGGGTCATCTGATACAAACTGACAGCCTAGCCTCTTCCTTTCATCAAAGGCAGTGGTTGGGGCTCTTCCAAAGACAGTGCCAGGTGGGCAGGCAACCCGAACATGTCTGCTATGGCATTTGACAAGGACAGATTTATACTGCTTCTGCTTCTATGAAACCACTAGAAAGAAAAGATGTTCTCAGTTGTTAAGGGCTGTTTGATAAACATAGAAATTCGCTCTGGTAGCTGATTCACACCTGATAGACTTAGTTACATTTACTGAAAAATGTCTGAGTTCCTAGCTTCTTAGTTAGTGTTATCAAAAATTGTGGTTTAAAGTATATCTTTACTGAAAATAAAAGCACCATCAGAGTAATTATATTCTGAGGAAAAACTCATTACTGTTAATGAAAACTACAGTTAAAAATAATGAATAATTATAAACATTTGAGAAATTAATAATGATGAAGTTATGAAGTTCAAGGTTTACAAATGAAATAGGTTCTATAGGTTTGTTCTTAAGTTAAATATGTATGTAAGTTGGAACAGTTACATTTGCCTATTATATAGTTTCCATTCGTTAAGTTTGAGTTGTATATAAGTCAGATGTTGTAACTCAGGGACTGTTCTGCTGTCCCAACTCAAGGACTGCTTTGCTGTCCCCATGCTTATTCTACAGAACTCTAAACAATGTTCCCTAGAATGCTAATGTTGAGTCTGTCTTTGTTCATTTTTCAAAACTTATTTGTGCTTCTGTATCATTATTAATGTGAAAAGCATGTCTTTAAAGAAAACTACGATGAAGCAGCAGCTGACAAGAAAATGTAAAATGTAAGATACCTGGTTAATCTCCGCCATCATTTTTGAGATTCGGAGCCTCAGGTTTCTCCTCTTTCTAATGAGAGAGAGAGAGTATTCTGAAAGATAAGCTTACAGACTTTCAGGCGTGTCAATAAATAGAATTTCTCCCGTTATGCAGTGATGATTGATAAAGTTTGGAGAAGGAATGTTACTTTTTTTTTGCCTTTTAAAACTTTGACTTTTCTATTTTTGTAATAACATATCTAAAAAGGAAGTTTGGGGGAAATGCCTCTATTGAACACATTAACATGCAATTGGGGTAGTCATCAGTGATTGTTGGAAAAAGGGAAAGGGTACTGCCTACATTTATAAACTGGCCCTCACGTTCACTCCTCTTCTAGCCTTTTTCCACATTGTTGCCAAAATGCAAATATAAAATGTTACTTTTCTAAGGCCAGGCACAGTGGCTCATGCCTGTAATCCTAGCATTCTGGGAAGCTGAGGCAGGTAGATTACCTGAGCTCAGGAGTTCGAGACCAGCCTGAGCCAGAGGAAGACCTCGTCTCTAAAAAATAGCTGGGTGTTGTGGCAGGCACCTGTTGTCTCAGCTACTTGGGAGGCGGAGGCAAGAGGATGTCTTGAGCCAAAAAATTTGAGGTTGCTATGAGCTGTGACTCCATGGCACTCTACCAAGAGTGACAAAGTGAGTGTCTCAAAAAAAATTTTTGCTTTTCTGCTCAAAACAGCTTGTGACTATGATTGCTCTTAGGGTAAAGACCAGTACCATCAACATGGCCTGCAAGGGTGGGCCTCCGCATCCACTGTCAGACTCATCTTGTGCCTCTCCACACTCCAAATTCCACTCACACCTTCTTTCATTTCACATTATGAGCCTAAAAGTTGTTTCCCTTTCACTACTCTATCCCACCCTCCATTCTATCTTTTTGCCTGATTAACTTTTATTAATTCTTTAAATTTTAACTCACCCATCTCGTTCTCAGTGAAAACCTTCCCTGTCCTCCCAAATTAATAGTACGTCTATTATAGTGCATTGTAAAAGTTTTCACTGTTGTTATTTTATGTTTATTTGAAATTATTTTATTTTATTTTCTAGAATCTATATAAAGAATCATCTTTTTTTTTTTTTAGTTTCCCAGGTTCTCTCATTTCTTTAATTGTACTTTTTTTTTTTTTTGAGACTGAGTCTCAACTATGCCACCTTCGGTAGAGTGCTGTAGTGTCACAGCTCACAGCAACCTTAAACTCTTGGGCTTAAGCAATTCTCTTGCCTCAACCTCCCAAATAGCCGGGACTACAGGTGCCCACCACAATGCCTGGCTACTTTTTTGCTATACTTGTCATTGTTGTTTTGTTGTTTTATAGGCTCGGCCAGGTTTGAACTCGTCAGCCCATTGTATTTGGCCAGTGCCCTAACCACTGAACGATGGGCACTAAGCCTATAATTATACTTTTTAATTACTTTCTGGGGTATATGTATTTTTTAAAATCTCATATTTTTTAACATTTGAAGCTAATGGTTGCCTTTAATTCTTACAGTGCAAAAACAGTAAGACATCACCCCTTCAGAGATCATAAAATTAGAAATAATGAAAATGTCAGCCAAGTTTCCTTGAGAAATTAATGTGCCAATGACCACTAACAATTCTGAGTCCCACTTAGCAATCACTTGCCCAAAGTGGATATCAAGTCAAACCTGAGAACATCCGCTTGCCCATCGCACTTTTACCTTAAAATAATTACGGTAGTAGTAATAAAATGCAAGACATGATGTTGTGTAACTCACATGATTGCCTTTGCTTCGCTGCATCAGAATCACTTTCACAATTCATTTAATGAGGACGGGGCTTTTCACATGTTTGGCTAGCCATTTTTCTCTTTTCCACCTCATTTTCAAGTTTGCTTGTTTGTTTTGTTTTTTCCTGAGAGGTGCCTTCCTTCATTCAGGTAAGATGCTCACGTGAGCGTGGATGACGTTTTAGTACTACCTTCTGGGATTGGTTACCTCTGTGAGTTTCTCTCGGACACTCATGTTTGCACACAAATGTTTTCCTTAACCTTTCTCAGTTTTATTCGAGGTCACATTTCAGGCAGCATCAACATTCCCTTCAGTGCTGCATTCACTGCGGAAGGGGAGCTTACCCAGGGCCCTTACACTACTATGCTCCAGAACTACAAGGGGAAGGTCATTGTCATCGTGGGGCATGTGGCAAAGCACACAGCCGAGGTAAGTGTACTCAGAATCTCATATGTATATGTGATAAATTATTTTCCTCCCTAATATTCACACACACACACACACATATATATATGTATATATACGAACACAAGTTGCCTGCAATTATATTTCTTTGGACGTTGGTCACTAATCAAATTAACTTTGAAGATTTGTCTATGTTCTTATGTGGAAGAGTTTGCCTTTAATTGAAGCCTTTCCCTCTCAGTGTTCAGCATCAGGACCAATAAATTGTTGCGTTTAAAAAAAAAAAAAAATCCTGCTTTCTGAAATTGCAAAGAAGCAGTTTACATTCCCTCCAGTGGAGAAAAACAGTAATGCTCAAGTGTAGACGCTGAAAGTTGATCATGAGGGGATTTGTTGGAATTGGGAATTCTCTTTGCTGTAGGCTCAAAGCTTTTCATGGATAGAGAATTTCAGAAGGATATCAACCATCAGATATGAGGAGCACATGAACTATAAATTGGTTTTCCTCTTTTATGGCCTAGCAAATTGAAAAATAAAGAGTAGCACACAGAGGCCAAAAATATAACCTTTATTATTTCTTTTTTATGAAAGACAAATTAGAGACTAAACGATCTCTATAAGAGCCAAATGGGCTTTCAAACACACACACACACACAAGGACACACACAAAACAAAATAAAAAAGATAACAGGCAAAGAACATATCCAGTTATAGGCAACATTGAACGAACATGAGCTCTTTCTCTAAAGGGAGGGAAGAATCTACTCTCTGCTCCTGGAGAAACAGAAAGCTCGCTTGGTCCCTGGAGGCACTTTTTTTCCCCCAAGAAGAAAAAGGAGAGTATTGAGCCTTCCCAGGTTTACCAATCAAATAAATCTACTTCCCAGGGCAGAGCGAATAGCTGGTCAAAAAGAATGGTGAAGGCTCGACGCCCACAGCACATTGCTTTCGGCACCAGCCATATGCACCAAGGCTAGCAGGTTCAAACCCAGCCTGGGCCAGCTAAAACAATGACAAGTGCAACCAGAACATAGCTGGGCATTGTGGCAGGCACCTGTAGTCCCAGCTACTTGGGAGGCTGAGGCAAGAGAATCACTTAAGCCCAAGAATTTGACGTTGCTGTGAGCTACAATGCCATAGTACTCTACTGAGGGTGACATAGTAAAACTCTGGCAAAAAAAAAAAAAAAAAAAAAAGAATGGTCAAGAATAAGCTTGGGAAATTTTTCTTATCAAAAGAATCACGAGTGTAGATAAAATATTCCCCTGAAATATGTATCTTCCTTTATGTCTGTGAAAACTGAGAATACAGAATGTGGTCACTGAAAATGTAGTCATATGAGAACTTTAAGACTTTGATCAAAGGCCCTTTTAAGCATCTTGCAATATTTGTCTCAGAAGTACAAGGCTACTGGTAGCATTGACTTTTGACACTAAATGAAGGTCACCCCTGATGATAAAGCTTAACTGACCATACTGAAGAAGTATCTGAGTAAATATTAGTTCTAAGGCATAAATCACTCACCCATTTTTTATATTACTGTATCTTGCACCTAAGAGAGAACAGTCTACACCTATTTCAGCGAAACTCAGTATAGTAACCAACCACTTTAATGTGGAATTTCACGTAAATGAAAGTATTTTATAATTAAAACCATGATATCTATATTATTCTGATAAAGGTTATTAAATAATTTTATATTACATAACATAATATGTTAATATATAATATTAATATGTTATATGATGTGTAATATATTAACATATAATGTTATATATTTATTATAATATATTATCTATTATATTACAACTATAATGTCATAATTATAATATATAAAAATATTATAATATGTTATATCATATAATAATTATTTTACTACTACCACTATACTGCTTCTACTACATTAATTGGTATTGCCATATTATTCCAATGAAAATGTGAGTTTTCAATTCTAGTGGAAAAATGCTAATCTCACATTTCTAGCTTCCAAATAAGACATGACTACATTTTCACCTTTCTAAGTTAAAATAGATAAGAATAATACCTACCTCATAACATTCTTGTGAAGGTTTTAGATTAGGCATACAAAGTTCTCTGCAGAGCCTAATAAGCACTCAATATCAGCTATTAATTTTTTTCCAGTACTATTATTCACATATATATGAATTTAATAAACACTATTTTATGTGTACTAGTAAAAAAAGTTCTAGGTTTTGGGAGTATGTTAGCAAAATAACAGACTAGGAAGCTTTAATCTCCTATCTTTTCCCCCAAAACACCAAAAAACAGGCAGAAACTGTACCATGTTGAATAGGAGTGGCAAAAACTTCTTCTTAACCTTAGGAATCTTCAAGTCTTCAACCATTGATTTTGATGTCAGTTGTGTGTTTCTTATGTGACTTGTATCAGGTTAAGGAAATTCTCTTCTATTCCTACCTTATAAAGTGTTTTTAAGTATAAAAAGATGTTGACTTTTGCCGAGTACTGTTTCCATATTAATTGAGATGATTAAATGTTTTCTTCACTTCCTTCTATTAATATGATATGTTATAATGATTTATTTTTTATATTTAACTTTGCATTTCTAGCATAAATCCTCCTGAAGTCAGTTTCCTAGTATTTTCTTTAGGATTTTTACATCAGCCTTTATCAAGGCTATTGGCCTATAGTTTTCTGCCTGGCTTTGGTATCAGACTAATGCTGGCCTCACATCTAATCCCTCTTCTTCAGCTTGCTGGAAGACTTTGAGAAGGGTTGATATTAATTCTAGCTAGAGCAATTAGGCAATAAAAAGAAATAAAAGGTATCTAAATCAGAAATATATGCAAATTTCCTAGGAAATAGTGCTGTAAAATAGGACCACAAACATGGAAGCTTAAAACAACAGAAATTTTTTCTCCCATGGTTCTAGGGTCTAGAAGTGTAAAATCAAGGGTCAGCAGGATCACGCTGCCTCTGAGACTGTGGGTGGAATCCTTCCGTGCTTTTCTGGGCTTCTGATGATAACCAGCAATCCTGATTGACCCTTGGCTTGTCACTCCATCAGTCTCTGACTCTCATCCTGTAGCGTTCTCCCTGTGTGTATGTGTCTGTCTCCATAGCTCTTCTCCTCTTTCTTGTAATGATGCCAGTCATATCAGATTAAAGGCCTCTCTACTCCAGATGACCTCACCACAGGGATCTATCCTATTTCCAATTAAGGTCACATTCTTCAGTTCTGAAAAGAAATGAATTTGGGAGACATTATCCAACCCAGTACAGAAAGGAAGGAGTAAAGCAGATGGCATAATCTCATGTCTAGAAAACCCTGAGAATTTACACCTAAAAAAAAAAAAAGTTAGAGCCAATAAATGAATCGGCAGAATTGTAACATACAAAATCAACACAAAAAATCCATTGTATTTCTTTATACTAATAATGAACAATTAAAAGGCGAAAGTACGAAAACAATTTATAAGTGTCTAAATGAATAGAATACTTACGCATTAATTTAACCAAAGGGGAGTCGGACTTGTATACTAAAACTGCAAATACTGATGAAAGATAATGAAGATGTAAATATACGGAAGGATATCCCATCTTCATAGACTGGAACAATTAATGCTGTTTCCCTAACAGTGCTACCCAAAGCAATGTACCAAGTCAGTGCAGTCCCTGTCAAAATCCTACTGGCTTTTGCTTTGTTTTGTTTTGCAGAAATGGATAAAACCATCCTAAAATTCATTTAAAATTACTAGGGACCCAGAATATCCAAAACAGTCTTGAAAAAGAATAAAGTCAGAAGGCTCACACACACTTCCCAATTTCAGAACTTACTACAAAACAACACAAGTAATCAAAACAGATAAAGGCATAACAATAGACATATAGAGCAATGGAAATAAACTGAGGGCCTGGAAATAAACCTTTGCATCTGCGGAAAAATTGATTTTTTTGTAAGGATGCTAAGATCATTCAATGAGAAAAAATAGATTTTTCAACAAATGTTTCTGAGACAACTGAGTATTTATATGCAAAAGAAGGAAGTTGTACCCTTAGCTTCACCATATACAAAAATTAACTCATAATTAGACCAAAGACCTAAATGTAAAAGCTATGGTTATAAAACCCTTAGAAGAAAACATAGAGCTTAAGTCTCATGACCTTGAGTTTGGCAGTGGCTTCTTAATTATGACTCCAAGAGCATAGACAACATAGAAAATAAGTAAATAAATGGGGCCTCACTACAAGTAAAAATTTGTGCTTCAGAAAACATTATCAAGGGAGTAAAAAGAGCCCACAAAATGGAGAAAATGTTTATAAATCATATACTTCATATGGATTTAATATCAGAATATAAAACCAGTATACAAAAATCAGTTGTATTTCTGTTCACTAACAACTCCTACAAGTCAACAACTGAAAGTCAACCAAATAAAAAAATGAGTAACGAAGTTGAGTTATATTTCTCTGGAGAAGACATGCAAATGGCTAATAAACAGAGGAAAAGCTAGTTCCTAATGTTAGTGGAGCTCCAGTGGCGCAATCAGCGCGCAGTCCTTACATACAGCAGTACATGCCGAGCAATGCCGAGGTTGTGAGTTAATGATGTTAGTCGTTAGGGAAACTGCAAATGAAAAACCACAGTGAGATAACTTTTTTACACCCAGTTGTTGGCCAGGATGAGAAGAAATTGGTACATTGCTGGTGGGAATACAAAATGATGAAGCCTCTATAGAAAACAATTCAACAGTTCTTTGAAAAAGTAAAAATAGAATTGCCATGTATTTGGCCCCTACGTATCTCCTGAAAAGAACTGAAAACGAGGAGTCAGACAGTCACTGTACTCCAGTGTTCATCACAGCATTATTGACGGTGACTAAAAAGTGGAAACAATCCAAGTGTCTTATCTACAGATGAATAAATAAAATGCATGATAATGTATATTCACCCACAGAAAGAAATGAAGTTCTGATAGGAGCTACAGCGTGGATGTACCTTGTAGGCATTGTGCTAAGGTAAATAGGCCACACACAAGAAAGACAAAGATTGTATAATTTCATTTATATAAAATATTAACAATAAGCAAATGTATGAAGGCAAAAAATAGACTAGTGGTTAGCAGGGGCTGGGAGAGGGGGTGGGAGTCGCTACTTAATTAGTTCAGAGTTTCTGGTTGGGATGATAAAAGGAATTTGAAAAATGTTCTAGGATTTGATGTGCTCCAGCCACTGTCACCAATTCATCTGAGCCCTGCAATTTTTGGTCATAAGAGCTGTTCTGATGAGGTCTCTCTTTCACCTCTAAGAGTGTTGGTTTTTTTCAAATGTGATTTCTAAGCAAGTAGCAGCTTTTCCCCTAAGCTGAAGTCGCTGTGCTGCAGCTGGCAGCTGGGAGAGTCCCATTTCGTGAGAGATTAGCAAGCCACAGTTGAGTGCTGTGAAGAGGAAGCAGAGGTGCCAATTCGCGTTCGTAGTTACAAATTACCATCACAAGTGTTTATCATCTTTATGTCAGATCCATATTTGGACTTGGGAAATTTTTGTTTGCAAAACAGTAGGCACTGATTGTAACTTTTTAGCATCTTCTGCAACATCTTCTGTTAAGACTCGGTTAAAAAAAAAAAAAACTAGTCTGAAAATCCAACAGATGAAAATATTAAATAGTTCAAGTAGCTCAGTGGGTTCGAGCTGGCCCAGGCCTGCTAAACAACAATGACAACTATAACTAAAAAATAGCCCAGGAGCCTGCAGTCCCAGCTACTTGGGAGGCTGAGGCAAGGGAATCACTTAAGCCCAGGAGTTCAAGGTTGCTGTGAGCTGTGAGGCCAAGGCACTCTATTGAGGGCAACATAGTGAGACTGTCTCTAAAAAAAAAAAAAAAGAACGAACGAAAAAGACTTTTTCAATATTGAATTTAACAGGCAGCAAAATATCATTGAACCACTGCAAGAAAGAATAAATGAACCCCTTGTCTAGTGTATGGCAGCATTAAAAGCATCCGTCTGACATACAAATTAGGAGTGGAATGTCTTTTGTAATACAAATGTGAAGGAATTACTGTGCAATAGCCGATGTACTGAATATGCTATCTGAACTCACTTAGGAAAAGACAGAACCTGTCTGAGATATACAGCTTATTCATGTGCCTGAATGACCATAACTGGAAGATATGTGATACCATTGTAACTGTGTGTTCATTAACTATTTCCTATAATTACAATTGATTAGTACGTTATTGCCATAAACGGTTTCTTTACAATGCCCACTTCCCCGTTTGTCTTTTGCTTTGCTTTCACATTAAACACATCAGAAAACCTTTAGAATCTGCCATTTCTTATCTAAATAAAACATTGCTTTTCCCAGAATAAGGCAAAGAAAAGGGACTACTAAGATCTTAATTCAATTAGGGTTCCATGGCAGTGGTTCTCAACCTTCCTAATGCCGCAAACCATTAATACAGTTCCTCATGCTGTGGTGACCCCCCAACCATAAAATTATTTTCACTGCTACTTCATAACTGTAATTTTGCTACTGTTATGAATCATAGTGTAAATATCTGATATGCAGGAGACCCCCTAAAGGGGTCACAACCCACAGGTTGAGAACCACTGATAGTGGCTTCTCTGGACCAAAATTAAATGCCTCTAAATCTCACATCGCAGTTAGTTATTCCTTAACTTATTCTGAAGGTAAAATAAAAAGCAGTGAGCTATTGTGTAACCAAGCATATCCAGATACGCTATGAGCAAAGTTACATTAGCTGTAAGTCAGAGAATCTGGAGTGAGTGAAATAGTGTCCCAAGTCTCCAAAATGAACAGTTCTTCAAGAGTGGATCCAGTTTTGTGCTGATCCTCACTGCTGTATGGCAAGCCCAACAAACATAGGCCATCTCTTGGTAGGGTTTATGAGAGTAGGAAGTCCTTTTATCAAAACAAGTATAAAGTCAATTCAAGCCTTAATAATGTCACATTTAAAATGAAAAATATGGCGAGATCTTACTCTTGTTGCAAAAATAATCGTTTTCAGTAACTCATGAGAAATTTTCACTCTGTGCTACTGAAATTAACATAGACTGAAAACATACATGATATACTCAAAGAGCCCCATCAAAGATAACCTCTTCCAAAATTGAAACCCACTAGATTGATCCCCAAGAACAAGCAAACACGTCTAGGAATTAAGCCCATAACTATTCAGAGCAATTGGGAGAGGTTGTCCACCGTCCATATCGTAAATTGAATGAACAAACATATCTAAAGGGACTTTTTATATCCTTGAACTGGTTATTCAGATTTGAAGGAAAAATTTAATTTTTAACTTTAACCCCAACTGTTACCTCAAGGAAAATGTATGACTTATTTTGATACCCACAGCAGGCCTCACCCACACTATCCCACTCCAAACATAATAAGGTCAAAGGCAGGTATATCTGTTTTAAAAACTTCATGATGAGTCTCTCTTCTAGAAATAAATGATGATGTTTAGTGAGAATGATGACTTAGTACAGTAGCATGCTAATGTGTTATTTTTTTCCCCTCTGTGGGCAAACAGTGTAGTGGGATGCAACTCTGGAGAAGGTGAGGGGTCTCAGACTGGACAACTGGCCAACAGCGTGGACCAGAAAGAAATGAAAGCTCCAGTCGGTGATGTTCTGTCCTTAGTCTTCAAGAGAAAGGATGTTCTGTCCTTAGTAGTCTTCAAGAAAAAGTGTAAATATCATATTGCTGTTAGTCACCAAAATTCAGAAGACTTAAAAAAAAAATTAACTCTGTCTAGATCATATCTTATGGTTATGAACCACTGAGATTTCCTTCCTGACAGTGTATCATATTCAAAAGGAGTCTTTGCTTCTCACTTGAGTCTGGTCAGCCCTTTGGAAAATACTGGAAACAGCTCATCTTACACTTAAAATGTTATATTCTTGGCACAAAATCAGTGCTTTTGTTATCAAAAGAAATACTTATCAGAGCGTAATGTCTAGTTGCAGTCACGTGGGCAACTATTATTCTTTCTAAACAAAGCAAAACAAAAAACAAATTAGAAAAGAGCAATATACGTATTTCTGAATAACATGTGAGTCAGAAACCTGGACAAGAAACAATTTTTATGGATATTCTGTAACGAGTGTGAACAGTGTGATGCTTTCTACATAGGCATGTGATGATTAAATTTAAAATGGGACATCAGGTTTCAAATAAAGATTATAGATTCATAATAAGCAAGACACGCCATGGCATGTATGTTTTACACTAATAGTGCAATTGCGTTCATTTAAACTGCCCTGCAGGCCCAGATTATGTGATCTTTGGATAATAGGCTGGAAGTTAATTTATGCAGTGCTAGTATGAGGATTTTCCCCCTCTCCTCCCACCCTACCACTTTCTGAATCTCTTCACTAAGCTAAACCAAGTTTTGTGATACTGTGGTGGTTACTGGTAGCCTTTACCTTTTACCAGTCCCTTGGCCTTCGTTCATTTGGGCTGCTGTAACAAAATACCACAGCCCTTTATTACAGTCCCTGTGGGTCGTGACCTGCAGGTCGAGAACCACTGTTCTAGAAGCTAAGAAGTCCTAGAGTAAGGCACTGGCAGATTTAGTGTGTGGTGGGGGCCTGCTTCATGGTTCATACACCTCTCTGCTGTGTTCTCACATGGACAATGAGACAGGGCACTCTGTGGGGTCTCCTTCGAGCTGTATGAATCCCATTCATGAGGGCTCCCATCCCAAGATCTCATTACTACCGAACCCATCTCCTAGTACCATCACCTTGGAGGTCAGGATTGCAACGTGTGAATTTGGAGAGGACACAAGACGTTCAGACCATGGCATCTTTCTCTCTTTGCTCTTCCTCTAACTTTCAATCTCAGGCTTCTAAGATTATTCTACTATAAATATGTGTTCAAAAGAGACGGAATGATTCTTAAAACACTTTAAACCAAGTCAGCATATGTGTTGTCCCTATACTAAACTTCTCTAGCTCTAGATAGTATCTACCCACTTCTTCAGATTAATGTAATACTTTTAACCTATCAGAGATCTTTTTATCTGTTAGGAAATTTATTAGACCACTTTATAATTGTACCTTGAGCATTTAGATCAAGAATGGGAAGTGAATCTCCTTTATCAGTTCCAAGTATGCAAAGAATTCTTTCTCGATCTTGGTATACCTGTGAGCACTGGCTGTGCTTATAAACTTGGCTTTCCTTCCTGACTTTTTCCTTGCCTTGCTTGTCAGCAAATGTTTTAGTCTGTGGGTTTATATCAGATTATAAGGAAATATTTTAGATATTAACACAACTTGAACACATTCACTAGATACCATCTAAAGGTTAAAAGCAACAGTGAAAACTTTTCTGTAACTCGGATCTGTTAAACCATGGAAAATAGCTTACTTTGATAGACCTGTGGATTAAAAACTGTCCTGTAGAGTCCCTATTCTCATAGCTTTTCATAATTTTTGCAAAGTGAAGAGCAATGTAGGAGTTGTGTAAAGGGCACCGTAAGACACCCAATCCAGACTTTGGTTCTCTGTTTTTTAAAATGTTTACTAGAAGTATTATGTGGTAAGGTACAATCTGTTGTTTCAAAAGAAGGAGGGCACTCTTTTCCAATTTCCAGGAAAAAACTGCACGGTCACCATCTGAATCTTGTGAGTCCTGGCTACATTCATGACCCGACAGAGGCTAAAAGTTATCTTGTCTCGGTGTATGTTATTCTATGGACCCACCCTTCCTCCACAGCCCACCATTTAATTACTCCTTACCACAGGAATGTTTGTGGCTGAATAAGAAACTAACCCTGGTTGCCCTCCCACTGGTCCCACAGAGGGTGTAACTTGGCTGTGGGCCATCACAGCCCTAACTGTGTTTTGAATTTCATTGTTATTGTATACATTCTTTTCAGAGTACAGTATACTTTGTGAAATAGGACCAATGGCTTGGACACGGTGTAGACTTACTGTTCTCAGTTGTCTGGTATAAACAGAGGTTGATAAATGATTGTCGCTGAAATTCAGTTCCCAAACACCACAGATCAAAGGAGAATGTGATACATCACTTACTAGGACTTCTGATACATACATTACGGTATTAGATGATGTAATTTCATCAGACGAGGCTTATCCTCTACCTTTTTTGAGAATAAGAATTGTTTTCAAGTAAGCTTTTCTGTCATAGTTACCTTTTTAAAAAATTTTCACATAGCCATTCCTGAGACAACTTTTGTAAAACTAAATCATTGTTTAAACACTAATCTGTAAATTTATAGGAAGAACCCAATTGCCATATTCATAAACACTATCATAAATTGTGAAATTAAATTGTATAAAGAAAACTTTTTAATCTAGAGTTTATGCATTTTGGGAATTCTTTGAAATTATATGTATTTTACATACGTGTCATTTTTTTGAGAGCAAAAGGTCCATAGTTTTCATCTGATCACCAAAGAGTATATGACCCAATAAACATTAAGAGTCACTGGTACAAGTCACTGCTTCATCATACGCAGTTCAGTCCATAGCCCTACCTCACATTCCATTTCTGGACAAGTCTGCTTTTTAAATTTGAAGCCCTATCTATGCAAGGTGTCATCAGTGGTTATTCTGTAAAAGGAGTAATTGAGAAAAGAGGAAAGGGAAAGGATGGAGCACGGAGGGGAAGGGAGGGGGAGGGAAAGGAAAGAAGGAAACTCTATTGTAATGAGGATCTACCATAAATCAAGTGCGTTTACACACAGGCGGGCACGCCTCAGAGACAGTGCAGGTTTGATTCCAGATCACCACAGTAAAGTGCACATCCCAATACAATAGGACACAAATTTGGGGGGGTTTCTAGTGCATAGAAAAGTTATGTTTATACTATACTATTAAGGTGTAATTTATACTATACTGGTATTAACTATGCAACAAAATAGGACACACAAATTTGGGGGGTTTTCTAGTGCATATAAAAGTTACCTTTATACTATACTATTAAGTTACAGTTTATACTATACTGGTATCAAGTATGCAATACCAATATGTCTAAAAAAATTGGTAAACCTTAATTGTTTAACTGTTGCTAAGAATGCTAACAATCCTCTGCACCTTCTGGGAGTCATAAACTTCAGCTGGTGGCGGGTGTGGCCTCAGTGTCAATGGCAACTAACTGATGGGGACAGTCATTGCTGAAAGGTGGGGTGGCTGTGGCAGTTTCTTAAAAGAAGATGTTGAGGTTTGCTGCATTGGCAGCCTATTTTTTTTCACAAAAGATTTCTCGGTATCATACAGTGCTGTTCATTAGCATTTTACCTACAATAGAACTTCTTTCAAAGTTGGAGTCAGTCCTCTCAAACGCTGCTACTGCCTTTATTAACTAAGTTCATGTAACATTTTAAATGCTTTGTGGTCGTTTTGACAGTAGTCACAGCATCTTCACCAGGAGTAGTTTCCATCCAAGGAAACCACTTTTTTTTGTTCATCCGTAAGAAGCAACTTCTCATTTGTTCACGTTTTTTAAGGAAAATATGACAAGTCGCATCTTCAAGTTCCACTTCTAATTCTAATTTTCTTGTAATTTTGACCCCATCTGTACTTACTTCCTCCACTGAAGTCTTAAACTTACAAAGACACCCATGAGGATAGGAATTGACTTGTTCTAAACTCCCGTTAATGTTGATAGTGTGACTTCTTATGAATCACTAATATCTAGAATGGTGAATCCTCTCCAGAAGGTTTTCAACTTACTTTATTCAGAACAATGAGCAATTTCCCTACCTATAGTTTTGTTGGTACTTTTTTAATTTCAGATTAATATGGGGCTACATATGATTAGGTCACATAGTGTGCTTTAGTAGGGTTAAAGTCCGCATTATACGCGTGACTTCACTCTGGACGTTTGCAGTATACCCATGCAGTGTATCTGTTGGGTGGGAATTTACTCATCACCCTCCCTTCTTACCTTTATTTGAGTTTTGTTGTTGTTGTTTTGGTTTTTTTTTTTTTCCTTCGGACAGAGTCTCATTATGTCACCCTGGGTAGAGTGCCATGGCATCACAGCTCACAGCAACCTCAAACTCTTGGGCTTAAGTGATTCTCTTGCCTCAGACTCCCAGTTAGCTGGGACTACAGGCATCCGTCACAATGCCTGACTATTTTTTGTTGCAGTTGTCAGTGTTGTTTAGCTGGCCTGGGCCAGGTTTGTACCTGCCAGCCTCCATGTATGGGGCTGGCACCATACTCATTGTGCTACAGGCGCCAAGCCCGTATTTGAGTTTTAGTTTTTTCTCTCATGTGAGCATGTAGGTGTTAATCTAATAATTCTGACTTAGCACTGAGTACATGCAGTGTTTGTTTTTCTGTTCTTGTGATACTTAAGAGAATGGTCTCCATTCTATCCAAGTTGTTGCAAAAGTTACAAAATCTTCATCTTTTTACAGCTGAATAATATTCCATGGTGTACATATCCCACAATTTATTAATCCATTCATATATTGAAAGATACTTGGATTGTTGGAATGTATTTCTTAAAGAGTAAAACTTGAGAGTAGAAATTACTCATTGACTCATGGGTTGCAGAATGTGTTAGCCAGCATGAAAACAACATTAATCCCCTTGTAGATATCAGAGCTCTTAGGTAACAGGAGCTTATGTTGACAATAAGCAGTCATATTTTGAAAGGAATCTTTTTCCTGAGCAGTAGATCTCAACAGTGGGCTTAAAATATTCAGTAAAACATACTGTGAACAGATGCAGTGTCATCAGGCTTTGTTCCATTTACAGAGCACAAGCAGCATATAACGTAATTCTTATGGGCCCTAGAACTTTGGAATGGTTAATGAGCATTGGCTTCAACTTAAAGTTGCCAGCTGCATAAGCCCCTAACAAAAGAGTAAGTCTGTCCATCCCTTGAAGCTTTGAAGCTGGGCATTGAATTCTTCTATCTTTGAAAGTTTCTAAATGGCATCTTCTTCCAATATAAGGCTGTTTCTTCTACATTGAAAATCTGTTGTTTGGTGTCATCGACTATTTTAGCTGGGTCTTCTGATGACTTGCCGCAGCTTCTATGTTAGCACTTCCTTCTTCACCTTGCACATTTTTGTCCTGGAGACGGCTTCTTTCTTTAAATCTCATAAACCAACGTGTGTTAGCTTTCCACTTTGCTTCTTCAGATTCCTCTCCTCTTTCAGGCTTCAAAGCATTGAAGAGAATCAGGGCCTTGCCCTGATTTAGGCTTTGGTGTAATAGTTGAAAACCAAAGGGGGGAGGGGTGGTCGGTCAGAGACATGTGAAAACAAATCATCTCTGACTTCTCCACGTCCATTGGTATATGACCACGGAAATGTAGCCAGTTTGATCTTCTATCCAGACCAGTGATCAGCAGTAGGCAGTTTTGCTTTCTTATCATTTATGTGTTCACTGGAGTAGTACTTGTAATTTCCTTGAAGAACGTTTCCTTTGCATTCACAATTTGGCTGAGTCTTTGATGCATGGGGCCTAGCTTTTGACCCACCATTGGCTTTCAACAGGCCTTCCTCACTGGAGCTTGATCATTTCAAGCTTTTGATTCAAAGCAAGGGATGTATGACTCTTCCTTTCATTTTAACACTTATAGGCCACTAATTAAGGTAATTTGCCTCATTTCAATTTCGTTCTATAGCAGGCAATAGGGAGGCATGAGGAGAGATGGGGGAAAACTTATCAGTGGAGCAGTCAGCACATAAACAACATATACTAGTTAAATTTACTGTCTTATATAGGCATGGCTCATGGTGTCCCAAAACAATTACACTGTAACACCAAAGATTACCTATGACAGATCATCAAAAAGTTTTAAATAGGGGCAGTGCCTATGGTTCAATTGGTAGGCTGCCGGCCCCATATACCAAGGGTGGCAGGTTCAAACCCAGCCCTGGCCAAACTGCAACAACAACAAAAAAATAGCTGGGCTTTGTGGCAAGTACCTGTAGTCCCAGCTACTTGGGAGGCTGAGCCAAGAGAATCACTTAAGCCCAGGACTTAGAGGTTGCTTTGAGTTGTGATGCCATGGCACTCTACCAAGGACAACACAGTGAGACTCTGTCTCTACCAAAAAAAAAAAAAAAAAGTTTTAAATAGTGTGAGAATTACCAAAATATCACTCACCAACACACAGTGAACATATATGCTATTGGGAAAATGGCACTGATTGACATGTGGCTGCCACAAACCTTCAATAACCGCAAAGCAAAATAAAGCACAGCACAGTAAAAGGAGATATTCCTGTGAGGATATAATTTAATTGACTCAGCAACCCTTTAAAGCAGTGGTTCTCAATCTTCCTAATGCCGCAGCCCTTTAATACAGTTCCTGAACCACTGCTGTAAAGATATTCAAGTGAATTGCTGTTATACATTTAACAGGTGAAAAAACTAAGGCCAAAAAGGTTAAGTGGCTTTCCCAGGATCACACAGCTAACAAGAGGCAGAGCCAGGATTCAAACTCAGGGCTGTCTAGCTACCATATTCCTACACTTTCCTCCATACCAGCCAGCTATTTGATTGGAATAATAAATTCTCTCACCTTCTTGACTAATGGCAAATTATAGGAAAACTTATTGCTTGGCTTATCACCCTGTTAACTAGGTCTAAAATTCCCTCCATCTTAGCCCCCAGCTATATTCACCCAGGTCACCAATATCTTATGCCTGACTTACTGAAAGACTCACTGCAACTCCCCACTGTTTCTGCCTACAGTCTCCCACCCCCAGTTCTGCCCTACAACCAGAGTGAGCTTTTAGAAAACTAAATCTGATTGTTGCTAAAATATATCCATGGCTTCCCATTGCCATCAAAATAAACTTCAAACCTTAATCATGGTTTATAAAGCTCTTCTTGGTGTAGACTCTGCTCTGTATTCCAAGCACATTCCTCACTGCTGTTCCCGCACCCTCTCAGGTTCTAGCCATAATTATCAACGTGTAGTTTCTTATGTACTGTCTTTTGAACATCTGTTCACCTGAGTAGCTTCACTCCACGTGAAATACTAGGTTTATGCAGCATTTCTTTTTGGAAGTCTTTCTTAACAACTCAAGTCTGGAACTAAATACCCCTCCCAAATGCTAATAGAAAATCTTATACCTACTCTTATAGTATCATTGGGACCACAATAATAGATAGTTTCATAGTTTCTGCATTAAATAAATCCCATCCTTCCTTCAGGGACCCACAGCCCCATGTGAGGGAACAGAGGTTGGAAAAGAGCAATAGGCTATATTTTATACTCCACTTAGCCACTTTGCCAGGTTGTTCTCATGCAAGGCACGATTTGAACAACCACAAGTGATGGGCCTGGGTAGCATTATCAAGTGGCATTATAATCACCTGTTCACTTATTTGTATCCCCAGCTAGCTCACTGAGGACAGGAACTATATTGTATTCATCAGCACATCCCCAGTTAGAAAGCACTCAATCAATATTTGATGGTTGAATTAATGAAACATGAATAGTTTGCACAAATTGCTATAAAGAGGAAGGCAAGAGGAGAAGACTACTGAGTACTAGTTTAATTTTGGACAATAAGCGTTGGGTGCCTGTATAGGGAAACTATCATGAGGAAACAGAAATGAGAAGGGCACATCCATTAGCCTCGTAAAACTTCTAGTCTTGTTAGAAAGCTGAGACATACATACAACCGATTACAATCCAAAGCAGAATGTGGCCTGTGTTATATGATGTTTATAAATAAAGTTCTGGAAATCACTAAGGAGGAAGAAATTTCTTTCAGTTAAATGAGGAATCTGAAAGTTTCATGAAGAAGGGATAATCCCATACCTTAGAATACGTGTAGGATTTCAGTAAGACCAAGGAAGTGCTGGGGAAGGGCCATCCTCAGGAGGAAGCTTTCCAGACACAGCAGGACTGGAAAGCACTTGAAGAGCATTTTGGCTGCAGAACAAGCTAGAAAGGTAGGTGGAGAGTCTGATTATTATACAGGACTTACCTTAAATGCTGTGCTAAGGAGTTTTCCATTTAGCAATAGGGAGCTATTAAGGGCTTTTAAAAAGGAAATTGACACTATCGGCTGTATTTTAGAAATGACTTTCATGTTTGTATTCAGGTTTACCAAAATTTAAACATCTGCCCTCTCTTTTGCCCTTGATTCCAATGATATAGAAATGTTAAAACATCAAGAAACAGAGACTCTCTCTAATATTCCCTGTCTATCTCAGTGCTAGTTTCTTTCCAGTTCTACCTTTATATTGAACCTTTCTCTCTCAAGCTCCCGCATTCTAACTAGTTGCTAGGGCCCAGAGTGAGCAGAGTTCACGTGGCTGTGGGGAAGACAACAGAAAGGTTTTCCTGTGGACTTATCAAAGCTCTGTAATTTTCTAAGCGGGAGGGAAAGTGACCCAAGGCTGTTACTGTGTGATTCAAGGTACCTGGTAACATCCCATCACTCTCTCCTCTTTCTTTATTTGGGATACTAAAGGACAGCCTTCTCTTCTTATTAGACTTTAATACAAATAAAAATAAACATAAAGAATGAGGAAGTTTAGGTGTATAATGAAGTATTATAATACTTTGTCTTTCTCAAAATGCAAAGAGATGATAGATAGACTTACTATTATCAGTATGAAATGTTCAATAAGAGCTTTTAAATACTGAATATTGTCCTTACTGACTACATATAAGCAGGCTATTTCTTGGAAGGGATCCTTGGACCTTGACTTACCCTACTGAAGGACGATAGCCCTAGAAGGGAAGAAATCTCTGTAACACCAGCTGGGGTCTCAGGACTTTCTGAGGGTCTCCCAAACTGTTACCATTTAGTCAGCAGATAGTAATCTGCTGGGTAATGGAAAGAAGAAAACTGGAAGCCTGCGGACTGCTTAGGAACTAATCCAAGAGTAATTGGATTAAATGACATCAAAGAAGAGAAATGGGAAAAAAAAAAGAATGGATGCAAAACAAATCCAGAGAAAATTGACACAATTTTATGCCTAATTAAATGTGGACCCAAAGGAGGTTAAAAAAAATCAAAGAGGGTGGCGCCTGTGGGCACAAAGGAATAGGGCATCGGCCCCATATACCAGAGGTGGAAAGTTCAAACCCAGCCTCGGCCAAAAACTGCAAAAGAAAAAAATAATAATAATAATCAAAGACCTTATTAAAGTTTCTAGATTGGATTTTTGGAGACGTTGCTGATAATGTTACAGCCCAACTAGGTTCATTGCCTGTTGCTCAAGAGGAGGCCAATCCACTGAGACAGCAGAGAAAGAGTTTAACATTGCAGATGCCATGCAAGGAGATAAGAGGGACTTCTCACATCAGTCTCCATGGAAGAAAGGATTTTTAGAGATAGTTTGGTGGGTGAAGGTTAGACAGTTGGATCTGCTAATTGGCTGGTTGGGGGGCAGAACTATTAAGGGTGTAGAAATTGTCTTCTCTGCTGAGTCAGTTCTTAGGGTAGGGGTCATAATATCATTTGGGATAGTTCCTCCATATGAGCTAAACTGGGTGGGTCAGCTGTTCCATTGGAACACAGGGCCTGGAAGATACCAAAAACTACCTTAGGTTTTCACAAGGGTGGTGTTATTGATCAGAGAAAGTTATGAATCTTTATGACCGTCAGCTATGTGATTCTAGAGTAGCAATTATAGGGAAGCAACCTGATGGACAGTGGCTGGTTATTATCATTATTTTTAGTTATGCCTGTGCCTTTCCCTTTATAAATTTGTAAAGGATGCTTTCTTTTTTTTTTTTTTTTTGAGTAATTTTTTTTTCAAATTAATATGAGGGTACAATTTTTAGGTTACATTGTTCTCATGATCAGGGTGAAGTTCCATTTGTAGAAGAGCCCCTCACCCAGGGGGAGTGTTATACACTCTCACAATGTGCACAATAGATGAGATCCCACCTCAGGCCCTCCCTCCTTCTGCCAAATGTCCTCTCTCCTCCTGCTTCCCTCTACCCCCCAAACTAGACTACATTACTTCAACAGAGATGGGGAAAAGAAGAATAAAGTAGGAAGGAATGTGATGAATTTTGAACATGTTGAATTTGAAGTGTTAATAAGACATCAGTATAAAAATGTCAGTCAAACATTTAGAAATTTAGGGCAGTGCCTGTGGCTCAGTACGTAGGGCACCAGCCCCCTATACTGAGGTGGCGGGTTCAAACCCAGCCCCAGCCAAACTGCAACAAAAAATAGCCGGGTATTGTGGTGGGCGCCTGTAGTCCCAGCTACTCAGGAGGTGGAGGCCAGAGAATCGCCTAAGCCCAAAAGCTGGAAGTTGCTGTGAGCTGTGACACCATGGCACTCTACTGAGGGTGACAAAGTGAGACTGTCTCTTAAAAAAAAAAAAATTAGAAATTTGGATGAGAATTCAGGGGAGACTTAAACTAGATATGTAGATACAGAACCTTTCTGCTTATGAAGTAAACCGTATTCTACAGTACAAAAAAAAAAGATGTATAATTACATTTAAAAGCTTACAAATACCTTATTCTAGAAAGGAAGACAAATTTCAGGTGATAGCTTCAACAAGAGGTTGTTGAAAGAACATTAAAAGATATCATTTGTATTTGTTTCAAGAAACAGTAAAAACTCATTTCCATTATAAATTAGCTTATAAATAAGAAAAATTTGTTTCACTGCAAGGGATTGGTAGAGGAGATTAACAAAGGCCAGGCAATCAAGGGCAAATGGATGTGAAGGAAAGGAAAACATCTCTAAGACATCTCCCAGTGAACTCATCTGCTACTCAAGTCCTTCCATAATCCTTTCCCCTGGAGTATGAATTTTATAAAATGACTTTCTGCTAATGAATAAAATATAATAAAAGTGATAGGCATTTAAAAAAAAAGGAAAACATCATTTCTATATGTGAGCAAAATTTTTTAAAAGTACACACACACATATACACATGTTATTAGAATTTCCAAAAAGCAAACCAAAATGTAGAAGTCGCACTGACTTACACTTGTGCTAGATATTATATGCCTTGGGGAAAATATTTTTCTTGCCATTTGTATTTAAAAAGACATCTGTCACTCACAAGGTGTGGACCTTATTTGGATCTTTGTCCAAATAAACACATCTAAATACAGACAGACAGATAGAGGGATGGACAAAGAGAATGAGGGAGCACATTTGTGATCTATGAGATAATTGGAAATTTGAATATTTATTGAATATTTAAATATATTACAGGGTTATTAATTTTGTCTACATGTGTTAGCATTATTATTATATTTTTCAAGGCCTGTTTCTCAAAGATAGATATTTACGCATGAAATTAGATATCTGGAATTTGCTTCAGAACAGTACAAGAGTAAGGGGAGTGGGTAAGAGGAATAAATGGAATAAATTGGCTATAAGTTATAATTGTTGAAGTTGAGTGTTGAGGAGCTAAGGGTTCATTATCCCTTTCTTGTCTATTTCTATATATATTTTTGGCATGTTTCTTAATAAAAAGGTAGAGAAAAAGAGTGGGAAAGGTAAAATAAACTATAGGCCAAAAAATTATAAATAAAACACATTGAGTTAGCACACTATAATCATTTATATATAGCACAAACTATAGAAAGATTTTTAAAAAAAACTCTTTACACTGTCACATTTTTTAATCCCAAAGATTGATTTCAAGGAAAAATAGAAGTAAGTTGGTTAAAAAATTATTATAAACCTTTTTGTGAATGAGACTAATGTGAACCATAGTATGGATTCAAAATATCCCAGACACCGTTCGTATAGCTGCTCACAGAACGAACATGGGTCAGAAAGCCTGGACCATGTGAGAGTTATTCATATAAACTCTCCCATTTCTTTGCTTGGTGCATAATTAACACCTTCTAATGTGTAACACACTAAACTAACATCCTGGAATTGCCTGCTCTGCTCCTTGTCACCGCTGCCCATGGTGGGATGTGAAGTGGTTGTGTTCACCTTCCTGGCTTTGCCCTGTTGCTGATTTCACTACTATTGGAAAATAAAGCAACCACTATCTAATTGTTATCTTAGATGTGATTACTATGAAAACCAGTTTTACATCTTAAGTAATACCATGAGGAAAATAAACTCCAGTGAGCTAAATATAGAAGATCTGAATACAGAAGACTAGCAAGAGGCAAAACATTTTTCTCAGTTACAGGAGGAATATGCTAAGGATTGAAGCCAAAGATGATATTCAAAATTATATTTGACTATATAATCAAGGGAGGAGACCATGGGGTGTTATGAATCCTTGTCATAGCGCTCTTGTTTTTCATTGGCATCACTGAAATGGGCAGTTCTACTGATCAAGACCTTCATCAGTGATCTCAGAAATCTCTTAAATAATCAGGACAGGACAGTACTTCTGAGGCCACACCGTACTAGATAAAGAAATTCCCTCATTCTGTTTCGCACCTCAAATATGCTTATCTGCCTGTCTGGCCAAGCCCTTAGGTATATGATTGGTGTGAAGAATCAGCCTCGCTCTGTCCACGTGGCTCCAAAATACTGAGTGTGTGCGGCATTCTCAGCATTCCAGAGGCTTAAGAGGATACGGAGGCTAATACAGCATCAGCCTCACCTCACAAGATCAGGACAAGCAAATACTATAGCTACTCATTATAGAATAGTTGCCAGTTCCCTTATTCAGTACCGTGCTCAACCAAAAGTAACATTTCCATATTTGGGGGTAAAAAGACAGATACAATGGAAGAGAGAAAAGATTTCTCTGGTTGAGCTTTTCAGTGTGTGAGTCAATCCATGCCAGTTGTCCAGACTCCAATATAAACTTCAGACTCACAAGGCCTAAGTTTCACATCAAGAAACTTAATTGTCCTGCCTCATGTTTCTCCCCCCAAATCTTGCAAAAGCCCAGTGTTTCCTTGTCATCTGCTGCTACATGAGTTCTTTCCAAACCTATATCCTAGAGGGGCCAGTGAGAAACATGAGGACAAGTAAGGTTCTATGCCCCTCTTGAAATTTACATGTCCTCAGCTTTTAATTTCTTGGCCTTAGTTAACCTGCACTGCTCTGTGGCTACTCAGAATTCTCTTTTCTCCACTTCCTCTCCTGCAGCAGCATACCTTGATTTCCTCTGGGCAGACAGGCCAGTCTCTCATTTCAAGGTAAGAAGCAGGAAAAAGTGAGAAAACTAGATGGAATGGCACCCACAAGAGCCTGACACTTTCAGACACTGCTGCTTTTAGGTGTGCCAACCCAAGGCCTGGAAGTGAATGCCAGTGATACTGGACTTTTGATATTGGATTTCCAGGCTCTTGGTCTCAACAATTCAATGAATGAATCAACGGACCACAGGATGGAAGTTAGGTTTTATTTAACAGGTATTATAGCTCTTACAAAGAGCCAAACCTTGCAGAGCAGCATAAGATAGGTTTTATACAGGTGTCACAGCTCTTACAAAGAGCCAAACCTCCTTGCAGAGCAGGGTATAAGTGTTACAGCTCTTAGAAAGAGCCAAACTTCCTTGCAGAGCAGGATCCAAGTGTTACAGCTCTTCCTCTTCTGTTCTCTCTCCCTCAATGGTTTCTGGCAATCTGCCCCTTGGCTCTAGGAAAGCCCCCCCCCCCCAGCTTGCTCCAGCCTGCTGGTTCCTCTGCCAGCTGCTGCTGCCAAGACGGAGGTGGCAGGTCCCCCAGCCCTGCTCGGCTGAGCTGGCTGGGGTGCCACTTGTCTAGTATCACTAGCACCAGAGTTAGGAACAGAGGAATGATGAAAGTGCAAAAGCTTTCACCTCTCCCCAGGAGAGTACTGTTCCCAAGAAACACAGTTCGGAAATCTCAAGATCCTATCCCAGCAAATACTGGGTCCAGCCAACTCCACATGAGATATTGCCCTATAGATCTCAGGTGGTTCCTCAGTTTGAGGAATCTCTTGGTCTCCACAAAGGATTTGATCTCACAGATTTCAGCCCTACAGACAGAAGCCTGCATAGGACTTGTGCCCCACATAGGACTATACCTCTAAGAACTGCAGTTTAAGAGCCCAGAAAAACCTGACCACAAATGAATCCCATTGTCTAATTAAAGGAGTCTAAGTGCCAGCTGTGCATTAGAATCCCCCAGGGGTGGGAAACTTATATTAAACAACTGATGTCAGAGTTTGTCCCAGGAAATTCTGCTTCTTACTTATCTGGAGTAGGCTTGGATATTGCTGTTTACTAAAAGCCTCCAGATGATTCTGACTTACTTCCTAACCACTGGTCCAGTGTGATTTCCGTGTGGAGTCTTCAGGCTGTACTCTAATCTTTATCCCCAAAGCCCACTGCCCTCTGATTTCCTCAATACAGCTGCCCAAACTCTGCCATCTGAAGAGTGAAAGACAGAAGCGACACTGTGCTCTGCATGCCGGCTCTCCCGTCCCACTGTGCCCTCTTCCTGTGTGATGTGACAGTGAAAAGCCACCCAGCACATTCGCAGCCCTCTCTTTTTGCCTCCCCTGTCAAGCTGTAGCCACAGAAGGTACTGTCTTGTGGTCATCACATCTGGATTCCTATTCCCTTTAGAAGTCAATAATAAAAGAATAGAAAGAAAAGCAAAAAGAAAAAAGTTCTGCTTCCCTAACCCCTGTTCAATTCAGGAACTCTGTGTATGACTCTAAACTGCTAAGTACCTTGAACTTCTGCTTTTGTAATACCCGTACTACTTCATTCTAACTGCTCATTACCATCTCCTCCACCGAACTCCCAAAACTGCAACATCATCCCCAGAACACTCCAGAAACACTCCAAAAGCTGAAACAGTATCTGATAGTTAGTGGATGCTCAGTGCAGTATTTGATTGATACGTGAATGACCAAACAAATAAACACATGGAGAAAGAGAAGAACATTTCTGTGGTAGGAGTGGGAAAGACACAGTCACAGTTTCACTGTTAGGGGCCAAAATTTCACATGGATAATTAGAAACACAGCAAAGCATCAGGGGAGCAGAACTCTTAATCCTATGTGAAAACTCAACACTGGTACTTTTTTCTACTTAAACACAGTCCTGCTTCTTTTCAAGGTATCTAAACATTTGCCATCTCTCCTTTTCTTAGACCTCCCACGCGGCAGCGCCCTAATTGTTCCAAAGTGCTCTGTTCCGCCTGCTTTGCCTTCACCATTTTCTGGCTCAGCAGTAAGCTGGTTGTCACGGCCTTCCCTCCAAAACAGTAGGAACTCTTTCCAACTCTGCAGTGTAGTTAAGGGAGATTAGTGGAATATACAGCCCTTCCTTCTCATTTTCTAACTTCCATGGTGTTTTGAAAGTACTGAAAGCTAAGACTGCTTATCCACAAGGCCTTTTAAGTAATGCTGTGTTTATCTTAGAATTCCAGCCTCAGCGGTAATTATACTGCTGTATACGGGAGAATGCAACCAGGATGTTTCTACAATCATGTGGTACCAGGGACTGTGCTGCCTGCACTGGACTCAGGGCAGATGAATCTGGTGCCTTCATTTATTAGGACTAGGGTTCAAGGAAAAGTGAGAACAGGAAGAAGACTGGCTCATTCAAGCTCATTTGAAATCTTTTGAAATACAGGAGCACTGTTTTTCCTCAACACTAATTCCTATCAAGGATTCCATTGGTTAGCTCTACAAGTATAAGTTTTGAATGTGAACAGCCATTTGAATCTCTGTTAAGGCCCTGCAGAGGGTAATGGAGATGGTAGGTGAGGTCGGCAGTGATGTCCACTTATGTGAGTTGTTCTGAAGATTGTGGAGATCCTGGTCCAGCTTCATCCTTTTGTCTTAAGATAGTATTTTTAAAAAATATTTTCCATGTTTTGGAATCATCTAGGTGTGTATGTTTTAAAATACCCATCCATGAGCCCTTAGATCAATAGGGCAGAATCTCCAGAGTGAGGACTTGAACTTTTCCCAACCAAATCTCTTAGCTGACTCTTTTGAACTCTCAAGTTTTGACTGCTTCCTTGAGACCTTATTAACTATTAGTCTCCAAAACCCCATGAAGTGACAGGACTATGAACAGGCATTAGTTATTTTTGTTGAAGGAGCTGAGGTCAGAATTTGATAGAGTAATTAAAAAGAACTTAATGCCACAAGTACCCAGTGAGGAGGAATAGGACACTACTGTGAGGCGGGAACAGAAATAGAAGAGCAAAAGAGCCAGAGAAAAACTGAGTGTTGCCGCAGATTATATAGTCACGTGTCATAGTCCATTTCGGTCCACCAAGCATGTGTGGAGCCGGTACCGTGTACCAGGCCCTGGGAATAAAATGAAGGCGAACAGGGTCCTTTACAGTTGATAAAGGAAACTCCTAAGTGGGTAATTTAATAAATACTATACAGCCAAAGGTTGAAGTTCACACGAGAAACTGGGGGCTGAGAAGTGGGGACCCTAATAGCAACTTAGCTCCTAGAGATGAAAGTGCCTGAGAAGGAAAATAAATAGAAGTTAAACAGGTGTGTAGGGGGCAGCTGTTGAACCAACGTGTGGTCAGGGATTGTTGGGGAAATGGAGCGTAGTCCCTCCAGGGGGACCTGCCCCAACAAGGGTTTTGAATCATTAAGCAGTCTGCTGTGTGAGGGTGAGGAAAGGTTCAGGGCTGTGGTATCATAAAAGACAAGGAATGGAGAAAGGCAGCCAGTGATCACAGATAGGGAGGTGTGGGCAGAGTCAGGTGTGTGTGTGTCTTGATAAAGTTCTCCAAAGGCTTGTCCCCAAACCCTATCCCCAAAACTTCCTAAACTAATCCTTAAAATTCATTCCAAATTTATGGACTCAAGATGTTAATTGTGGTTGTTCTAAGAACATGTTACAGCCTGTTTATGGGCCCACTCTGGGACATTTTGCACAGAATTGCAATAACTAATAAGTGGACCATAATATGAAAACATTTTCAATATATGTTCAAGTTTGTTTTGACTATCACTGGAAGAATACACAAGAATACACAATTTAATGAACTGGAGAGGGAGACTAAGAACCAGTGGAAAGAGGTTAAGAGTTTATACAATGGTCTTACTGTATATACTGAATTTGAATTGTTTACCATCTATTTATTGTCTATCTAAAAAATCACAAAAGAGAATAAAAGAGACACATTCAATAGTATAAAGAAGTTATTTGTCAGCATGTAAACAAGTGATTTAATTCCAGATTAATAACCTATTTAACAACAGTGACTGCAGTATGACATTAAAATCATTTTGTCTTTCGCAGCCAGAGAGAAACACTGGGTTGGATAAAGTTTTCGCATCTCCTCTATAAATTTGGCTCTTTTTTCTTTTCTAGTTTGCAGCTCATCTTGTGAAGATGAAATATCCAAGAATCTGTATTTTAGATGGAGGCATTAACAAGATCAAGCCAACAGGCCTCCTCACCGTGCCATCCCCTCAAATATGAAGAACCCAGAGGGTGACTGCCAAAGGACAGAGTGGCAGCAGCGCCGACAGCACAGACCTCCCCACCAAGCCACCCCGAGACAGATGGGGCATCCAGATTGCTGCATCTCCATGAACCTTTGTCTCGAGACATCTTTTTAAATCTCATAACTCAAATGTTTGCCTATCCAGGCAAGAAACTTGACTGTACATGTATTGCTGAAAGAATTTCTTAACAGTGAAATCTGATCATGTATTTTTACCACACTGCCACATAAAGCCTAAAGAATTCAGCTGACAGAGCAAATTTAGCATTATCAAGAAATCCCAGTTGCACTGAAAAAGCTGTCCTCCATTGCACTGAACAGGCAGTCCTAACAATGATATTACACATATTTAAAAATGGAGACTGAACGTAGGCTGAAATCATCATCTTTCCGTGATAAAAATTGAAAAGCTCCTTATAATGCATTCCTTAGGATACATTCCTTCTAAATAAATGCTACATTTGGTAACTCACTTTACCCAGACAAGGGGCGTGTGTCTGCGTGTGTTTAGAAGGAACAGAACTTAGCTTATTACAGAACATTATAACAGTTTATTCTCAGAAAAATGAAATTCAGAAACCATTCATATTAGATAGAATATTTGTTCGGCTCCTATAACAGAGAATCCCAAAGAGTGACTTAAACAGATTTTCTAGATTCTTTATCAAGTAGAAGTCTGCATGGGCAGGCCAGGGCCGGGATATTGGTTCATAATCATTCAGGACTTGGCACTATTCTCGGATTGCTTTACGGCCCTCCATGTATTCGTCCCATCTCACGGATGAAACTAGCTGCTCAGCTGCTGCTATCACATGTGTAATCTAGAAGGAAGGGAAAAAAGAAGGAGGAAAGAAAGAGAAGAGAAAGGAAAAAAGGCAAGATCCGCTGCTTCCCTCTACAGGCCCAAGCAGAAGTTGTACACACTACTCCTCACACAGGCTGGACCAGAAGTTAGGCACATGGCCACACCTTGCTGTAAAAATAACTGAGATTATAGTCTTTGGCTATTTGGTCATCTCCCCAGCTAAAAAAAATCTTAAGACTTTATGGGAAGAAGAGACACATACTGAGGAATGGCAAGCAGACTCTGCCACATTATTTGAAAAATTAAGCACTGGACTTCATTAAATCTGGCCCATAACACAATTTTATATACCATGAAGAAAAAAATGTAACCAAATAAACTGATATGCCATCAATTATAAGGTGCATTCCCACTTCAGACATCTGAAAATATAAGTCTTATAATGATTGAAGTACAGTACATCTTTTAGCTGCCTTCAATTTGTTTTAACTGAAAAGTGTTCATTCAAATATAACTTATATTTTTTCCTAGTACTAAGACTCCTCACACAGAACTTTTCATTTAGAGCCTTGCTTCCACTCTGTGGGTCATGGTTTTGTTGTTAGCTTTTGTTATTATTTCTTCTGGATGTTTTGCATCTTTTTTTTTTAAAAAGGTGAAACCAGAGTATTTTTTTTTCTTTTTTTTTTTTTTGAGACAGAGCCTCAAGCAGTCCCCCTGGGTAGAGTGCCATGGCATTACAGCTCACAGCAACCTCCAACTCCTGGGCTCAAGCGAGTCTCTTGCCTCCGCCTCCCAAGTAGCTGGGACCACAGGCG
>CAUYTI010070746.1:0-10776 GCA_963575145.1 Galago senegalensis | reverse complement strand
AAAAAAACAGCTGGGTGTTGTGGTGGGCGCCTGTGGTCCCAGTACTTGGGAGGCGGAGGCAGGAGACTCGCTTGAGCCCAGGAGTTGGAGGTTGCTGTGAGCTGTAATGCCACGGCACTCTACCCAGGGGGACAGCTTGAGTATCTGTCTAAAAAAAAAAAAAAAAAAAAAAAGACCCTGAACCAAAAAAAATAGACTTATTATACGTAATCTTTCACAGTTTTCTCTACTATATAAACATACTCTTGTCAATGACAACCAAAAAAGCAAACACCAATTCCCACCCCACCCCCCTCAGGCTCAGATGATAGTTTGCAAAGCACCTGTAAATTCAAACAGCTTGCAAGCAATAAGGCTAGATTAGACAGAATACCTTCACCCTACTCCAGAGCTCCACTGACACCCTTATGCCTCCCAGTCTCTTTAGACTCACTGAAGGCTAAAATCAACACATGAAAAGAGTATTAGCAAAAGATGAAGGTATAAAATTTCATCAGTGCCAAATGATCACATAAATAGCCTGTATGTATGTATAAAATAATAAAGAATAACAAGGCAGAAGGCACTTTCGGCACCTATAGCTCAGCAGCTAGGGCACCAGCCAAATACCCTGGGAGCTGGCGGGTTCGAACCCAGTCGGGGCCTGCCAAACAACATTGACAACTACAACCAAAAATATCTGGACATTGTGGTGGGCGCCTGTTGTCCCACCTACTTGGGACGCTGAGGCAAGAGAATCGCTTAAGCCCAAGAGTTGGAGATTGCTGTGAGCTGTGATGCCTCAGCACTCAACCCAGGGCAACAGCTTGAGGCTCTCTCTCAAATTAAAAAAAAAAAAAAAAAAAGGATCACAAGGCAGAAGACCTCTAGGTGTCAGGAATGCACTGACAGAAGCACAGGGAAGAGAAATGAGCCTGTAAAAGTGATCTTAGAAAAAAAGAGTGTGCATTTGAGATGTCATATTAAAGTTAGGCAACTATCCTTTTTGGTTAAAATGGTGCCACAGTTTTAAAATATTCCAATCAGTTCATCTTTCCAGGAATTTTAACTGAAGAAATAAATAAACAAATGCTCACTGTACTCCTCCTCATCCCCGCCCCCAAGATAGCCTTTGCCCAGGGTTCTTCACATTTTTGTTTGCATAACCCCAAAAAGGATTTGGAACAACCATAGGCTCTTTTACACATTCTTAAGTTAACATTCAAAATTTCACATTACAATTGTAAATGACTGGAAAGAAATATAATTTCTGACATATCTGTTCTAAATGCCATAACCATTTCCCACACTCTAAATCCATTTTAAAAAACAGATGAACAAACTCTTTAAGAGCCAGAAATTATACACCATTTCCCTTTCTCCTTAATCTCACCCTTTCATTCCACTTCTCCCCACAGTATTCCATCCTATTACTTTTATGCTTGAAAGTCTGTTCTACTTTTTGCCAACAAAAATCTGTGAACAAATGTAATGGGGATATTTAACCATAGAAATCAGTATTAAAAGTTTCTTCTAAAGTGAGTTAAATTATTCTTTTAAGGGCAAAATTGGCCAGAAGAAACTGTTAAGTTACTCAATGTAAATGAAATCCTATTGGAAATGCATGTCTTAATAAGACAGATGGGACTTTCTAATTAGGTCATGATTTGCAGAAGAGTATTATTACTGGAATGAGACAAGATTCTACTTGAAATCGATTATCCTGTTTAGCTTATGCAGAGGCAGGCACTGAAAAAAGGTGTTCACGTAAGTACGTAAACAGAAAAATAAACAGGTAGATGGAAAAAGGTTTCTTCTAACAAAGAACAATGTGTGTCCACTGAATTAAGACTTAATCATCTATTAGCTGACCACTCACTCAATTAAGGCGTCTTTCAATTTTAATGAAAGCAATGGGAAACACATTTGCAAAAGGCTCCTCTGGTCATTCACTTTCTTAGGGACCACAGCAATATTTTAATTAGCCCCCTGCCTGGCACCCTGATGATCAGGGGTAGGTGAGAGGTTGTGTCTTCCTTTTCAAGAATGGTAATTCTGAAAGAGGAGGTGTGAAGGGACAACCAGTAGGCCACCTGGGCCACAGGTATTTTCTCAGGAAGGTCAATTTTAGAATTGATCACACTCAAGATTTAAGGATCAGCAACTGATTCCCCTGAAATGATGCCTCTATGTCCCTTGAAAAGTCTTCAAGTACCACCAGGTGTGCAACCTCAAGTCACTGGCAGGGACAGACCTCAAGATCAAAGGCAGGCAAAAGACAGGGAAGCACAAGATAAGGACTATTTTTTTAATTATCCGAAGTCTGATATCACGTGGGCTGCTTCATACACATATGCTTTCACAATGAGAGTCAGGTATCAAAGTCTGTGTGCTTTCATTTTTAAATTAAAATTTACCCTTCCACAAAATGAACCTTAGTGTCCCTTTCCTGACAGATCATATTCCACCTAGCAACATCAAAACAAGGGCACTATACAAGCAGCTGCCATCCTATTACAAAAGCAATCCCAACCCAGCAGTTTTCAACCCTGGCTGCCCATATTCTGATTACCTTAGGGTGAGGCCAGTACAATCAGTAGTTTTTTAAAAGCTCCCCAGCAATTCTACAGTGAGGGTCAGGGATGAGAATCGCTGAATGAAAGTATTAAAATCCATTTTCAATTGTGGAGGAATGAAGTATATTTCTAACTTTTAGATTAAGACAAAATCTATTTAACCTTTACGATGTATTAACAACACCTAAAAAGCAACACAGTCGTAGAGTTCTACACAAAAAAGCACCCTCTTTTTAACTCATTTAATAGAAGCCATTTAAAGCAAAACACTAAATCACATCCTTCAATTCAAGGAAACCAATGAGATAAATTATTAATCCATTTATACTGGGAATCTACTTCTTTGATGACATTACCAACAATATATAGCAACAGATGTGAGAACAAAGGATTAAATGAGAAAACACTGAAAGAACCTGACACACTGCTTGGCACACGGCAAGAGCTCACTAACTGTGTTTTAAGGTTCTCAACTTAGGGTCAGATGAACATCTACATAATCTTCTAACTCTACAATTAGTCTTTAGGGTCCTTCATTCAAACTTCACCTACTGTGACTTCTCAAAAACAAAAATAACATCTTCAATGATAGGTATATTACAGATACCAAAACTTGATATTTGAACACATTTTTTTTTTGGTCATCCTGGCTCAAACCTTAGAGTTTTAAACCTTTTTTTTTTTTACATTATAAAAATACTACATGTATAATAAGCATATCACAAACACAACACCCAGTAGGATGAAAACTGGAAAGTTTATCTGCCTTCCTATTATTCACATATACTCAAACATCCAACCCATTCCCATATCACACCCAAATCTATTTACCAGAGCAGAGGCCAAGCAAAATGATTTTTTTCCCTTTTTTTTTTTTATGAGATACAGTCTCACTGAGCTGCGTTGGTGTAGAGTGCCATGGCATCATAGCTCACAACAACCTCAAACTCTCGGGCTCAAGCCATCCTCTCGTCTCAGCCTCCCAAGCAACTGGGACTATAGGGTACCCACCATAACACCCACCTAGCTAGTTTTTCTATTTTCATTAGAGATGGTCTCACTTTGCTCAGGCTGGTCTCAAACTCCAGATCTCAAGCAATCCAGTCACCTCGGCCTCCCAAAGTGCTAGGATGAACCACCATGCCCAGCCTCCCTTCATTTTCTTATTCTAACCATCATTAAACATGTTGCATTCCTTCTTTTACATAGTCATCAAATCCATTCTTACATTTTACTGAGTCCATCCTAGTTCAGGCTTCCACCTTCTAAATAATCTCCCTGCCTCCAGTCTTTTTCCCCACACCCCATCCCGTAAGAATTTGTCAGGTTCTTTAGTTGCCAAGTACAGGATCCATTCTACGTGTTAAAGTCACTTACTGCAGCACAGTACTAAGTAATGCCCAGGCTTAGGATGGTGGCTGAGACCACTGCAGAACTGGTCTGGCAAGGAAGCAGCTATCATCATCACTGTACCCACCCCAGCTCTACTATCATCAGTAATCTGCCTGTGAAATCACCCACACATCTGCTTTTTTTTAAATAAGTAGAGACAGGGTCTCATTAGGTTGCCCAGTATAGTCTCGAACTCTGGAGCTCAAGCAATCCCTCCTGTCTCAGCCTCCCACAGTGCTAGGATTATAGGTGTGAACCACCAAACCAGGCCAAGCCTTCCCTGTTTTTTCACATTTCACCCCCGAATCCAAGTCTGGCTAAGGGATCTCAAACTGGCAAACTTAAATTGTATGTCTGCATCCTATCAGCAAGAGAATCTGGGTAATACAACTTGATGAGTTCTCATGTTCTTTGTTTTGTTTTGTATTCTCTTTTGGGAAGTCAGGATTCACAAAGCAGAGAACTCAAATATGAAGATGATGTTCAAAAGAATCTTGACACCCACTAAGTAACAGAGGTCTACAGTGGTAAGAAGAAACCCATCCTCCTAAATTACCACTGTTAACAGTCTTCTCCCAAAGAAAAAGCAACTATGATAGACATGGAGGTGGGCCACCCAGTTTCCCCTTCAAGGACCCTAGTGCCTTAGGGCAATCACAGACAGTCTTGGCACTCAGCTCCTTCAGGGTTTGCCCCAGCTACTGATAGCCATTTGCCCAAAACACGCCCTCTAGAGAAAGGCAGTTCACATCCAGTGACTGATGAAGACAGGCATATAAAAATTAAAAGCCAGAGGAGGGGTGGGGAACCTGCAGCCTTAAGGAAACTTGTGACCCTCCCTCAAAACTCTGGCCTTTTGACCGATTCCCAACTTTACATAACAAATCATTTTATTAAAAGGGGTGCAGCAGAGAAAGATAAAGCTTTGCTTGCCTCCCGTGATGCTTAAAAAAAAAAAAAAAATCTCAAAATCAGAAAGCTGATCTTGAAATCTGAGGGCCACAGGTTCTCCACCCCTGCCCAGCAGCTCACTGGAGTCATAAGCACTCTAAAGCTCCCCACGGTGTGGTCCAAGGCTGTGCAGGTCTACACTGCAGTGTGACTTCTCCCTCTGCCCAACACTGCTTGCTTCTGTTTCTGTCCTGCTTCCACAGGTGTTAATTCTTTAAAAATGCACATTCCTGTACACCAAACTGTCTCAGGATCCACTTCTAGAGAATCCAAACTGCGCCAGCAATCAACCTCCAAGAGCTTCCAGTTATGGTTACAGAGAAGGACTGCACTCCCCCTCCCCATCATGGTCTCCACTTCTGTTTTGGCCTTAGATCTATAAGTGATGTGGCAAAATGCTCAGTCTCTTTGCTGAAGTTTACCCAGTAATTTCTTGGTTGAATAAAGCTCACCCTTCAACAGATTCCTCAAAAAGGGCTCAAAAGGGGACCACGCACCTATGATCCCAGCACTCTAGGAGGCCAAGGCAGGTAGATTGCTTGGGCTCGCGAGTTTAAGATCAGCCTGAACAAAGCAAGACCCTGTCTCTAAAACTTGCAGGTGTTGTGGCAGGTGCCTGTAGTCCTAGGTACTTGGGAGGCTGAGGCAGGAGGAGTGCATGAACCCAAGAGTTGGAGGTTGCTGTGAGCTGATGCCAGCACACTCTACTGAGGATGACAAAGTAAACTCGGTCTCAAAAAAAAAAAAAGACAAATAAACAAAGGCTCAAAGGTACAGAATTGCATAAACTGTTTTTCTAGTCTTCGCACCAGAAGTCTGAATATAGAATCCTTGGCTATCACTTTCTTTCTTTTTTTTTTCCAGTTTCTGGCCGGGGCTGGGTTTGAACCCACCACTTCTGGGCGGGGTTCACCACCTCTGGGCTGGCGCCCTACTCCTTTGAGCCACAGGCGCTGCCCTGGCTATCACTTTCTTTAAAATCTTTTAAAGATGCTTATTTTTGCCTTGCTTTGTGTATATGTCTTTTTGAGAAATGGGATGGTAGTCAAATTCTTTTGCCCTTGTAAGTTATTTGATTGTTTTGCAAGGAATTCTTGAGAATTTTTTATCTTTGAAGTCTAATACTTTTATTCTGAGAAGATGACAATTTTTGGCTCTTAAAAAATTTGTAGATTTATGTCATCTTTTATTTTCAGCATGTTCTCTTGGATTTTAAATATTAGTGCCACTCCACTATTTCATTTTTTCTCCTTCACAGTCCAATAACACATAATTGTCTCTTCTATCTTCAATATCACACACTTTTTTTTTTTTTTTTTTTTTTTTTTGGCAGTGCCACAAGCGGTCTTCATGGGTAGAGTGTGGTGGCATCACAGCTCACAGCAACTGCCAACTCCCAGGCTCAAGTGAGTCTCCTGCCTCAGCCTCCCAAGTAGCTGGGACTACAGGCGCTCGCCACAACGCCCAGCTATTTTTTGGTTGCAGCCGTCATTGTTGTTTGGTGGGCCCAGGCTGGATTCGAACCCGCCACCTTAGGTGTACGTGGCTGGCGCCTTAGCCACTTGAGCCACAGGCTCCAAGCCTAATGCAAAAGTTTTAATGTCATAGGCAAGAATTCAAACTGTCAAAATATGAGACAACTTATCTATGAGATACACACTTAACATACTAAAACAAGCCCTCAGCTCTGGACAGGTACTTCCCAGCTGGTCACACTCTGACCACTTCTAACTTGGTATCTCTGGTTCCTCTCAAGAGCTCTTTCCTGCTTATTTCATGACTCCTCTCTCACCATTCTGACTCCAAATTACCCCCCTTTTTGAGAATTCATATATATTTATTGCTCAACTCATTTTAGTGGTATAAGACATTTTAGCTGGGAAATAAAACTATTGTATTATCTTATACTATTAATGTGTTATGTGCTTGTAAGTCATTCTCAGTTGAATGAGAACCTGAATACTGAGAACTGAGACTTATACTTTCTCTTCCCCTTTCAGTACATGTTACTCACTGAACTGTGCTCCCCTCCCTCCCCGGTCCAGATTCATATGTTGAATTGTGAGAAAACCAATTTCTATTGTGTGAGCTACTCAGTCCCTGGTCTTTGGTTAGGCAGCCCTAGCATGCTAATACAGGACCATAATACATTTTCAAATTCTAATTCATATGATACATAAACATGTGTATACTCACGCTATAATTAAAGAATAAATTTATAATTTGAGAGTTCAGACTGGGATTACACTGCAAATATTTATGGACACAAAACACATGTAAATTATCTTTATCCTCCTACGAGGATCCCTGATGCTTGCCTTATACCCCACAATTTATACCTAGGCAACTATATCCTCTTCTCTCACATGTTCCCCTGGAAACCTAACCTCTGTTACCACTCAGCAAGGCTGGCCACTCTGGAAACAAACTGAGCGTCAAATGAGTGCATCCATTCTTGAAAATGGCATGTTACATATGGCAAATGAGAGAAAGAAACAAAAAGTCAAGAATTCTGACTCTAGAATATATGAAACTTTAATTAGTCTGTGGCAAAAGTCTTTTAGGGAACTATCTTATAATCTAGTTAAGATAACTATAACATCTTGCTAATTCCACAGGATAAATAAAAAAAATCATCATTTACAAGAAAAATTATAACTCAGATTAACTAATCACTAAAACAATTATTCTAATAAGCTGATTTTTTTTCTTGCTTAGCATAAAACACAAATGCATTCAGCATTCACTATACAGTACATTTAAAAGCAAAGGCTTCTTGGGCAGCGCCTGTGGCTCAAAAGGGTAGGGTGCCGGCCCCATATGCCAGAGGTGGTGGGTTCAAACCCAGCCCCAGCCAAAAAAATAAAAGCAAAGGCTTTAACTTACATTGAAAAATCACCAGTGAGATTTTCTTTCCTTTATTCTTTTCTTTGAGACAGAATCTCACTATGTTGCCCTCGGTAGAGTGCCACAGCATCATGGCATCACAGCTCACAGTAACATCAAACTCTTGGGCTTAAGTGATTCTCTTGCCTCAGCCTCCCGAGCAGCTGGGACTACAAAGGCAGTGAGATTTTCTTATTGTTCTGTCTTTCCTCATTAAAGATTTGCCTCTAGTCTCAGCTGTGACTTTTATATAACATAACCTTATGTTTTCATGACCCTCAATCACTTTCAAAGTACTTTCATAAGCACTATCTTATTACAGTCTTGCTATGAAGCCAGCAGGACACACATTGGCCTCACTTTGTTTATGGTAAAACAAACTCCTAAGCTAAATGACTTGCTCCAAATCACATCACTAGTAAGCTGCAAAACCCAGCTCCTGGGACTCCTTCTCCTGGCCCCAGCCATGAAATGGAATTAAGCCATTAATTTTTTTTTTTTTTTTTTGAGACAGAGCCTCAAGCTGTCCTGGGTAGAGTGCTGTGGCATCACAGCTCACAGCAACCTCCAACTCCTGGGCTCAAGAGAGTCTCCTGCCTCAGCCTCCCAAGTAGCTGGGACCACAGGCACCCGCCACAATGCCTGGCTATTTTTTGGTTGCAGCCATTGTTGTTTGGCAGGCCAGGCTGGATTTGAACCCGCCATCTTAGGTGTATGTGGTTGGCGCCTTAGCCACTTGAGCCACAGGAGCCAAGCCTTAAGCCATTAATTTAATTATACTCAAAGTTTTTTTATTATTAATATTTCCATTAATCTAATAAATATCCTAACAGGTTTTTCACAGGTATGTCCTAGTTGCTTTAAATAGAATTTAGTACAAATAAATGACCAAATTTGAAAATAACTGTAACTCATAGAATCTACTCATTTTGCTGTATTTTAAATAACCGCCCATTTTATACGAAGTCACTTAACCTTATTCTAGCCTATCTAATATGTTTAATCCTGTCCTTCTTTATGTAGAATTAGAAAAGCTATGTTATGCCCCAAGAACAAGAAGTAATAACCATGCCTTTAAAATGTGAAAATTCTAAAAATGAACAAGGGAAAAAGTGAATTAAATGAGAAAGTTATAGCAATGGAAAATATCACATGTGCATTTGCTAAGTGTTAAATTTCTTGAGAAATTTCCTAAGTCAGAAAACACTCTCCAAGTCAAACGTGAGAAACTGAAATCACCTCTTTGTTTAAACGCACAGTTTACAGAGTTTGAAATTAGTCTTTGGGCATCTCTGAGTTTTTCTAACTAAAGATAGGTCTTCAGTATGTGGGGTCAATAGGAATAAATACAACCAAGGAAAGCAGGAAAAAGTAAAATGATCACCCAGCACAATGAACTCTGCAGTAACTGGTTTTCTAGAATTTTATACCTAGGAAGGTGGTTATGGACAACTATTTATCCTCTTAACAGAAGGCAATCACGTGAAAAACTTCAGATACAATCAAGAGTTATAGCAGTTCCAGGGCAAAGAGATTAAGTAAAAGGAAGTTACGGACACCAAATGCTTGAAGCATCTTCCCACAGTCAAAGCAATCTGCACAAATTAGCTCCATCCAAAAAGGATAATGTATGACTAATATGAGCCTCACAAAATCATCTCAGCAATCTGCAGTTTTCTTATCTGTAGATCTTTTTGAAAGTAATGTTCAGCTGAACTTTTTCAGCAGAATCTATTTCAATGCCCTTTCAACCATATTAAAAGCTTCTGTGGAAAACAAAAAAATAGTTTCTGTGGTTTAATGCCTAGTTTAACATAAAATAATTCATTAGTCAACCACAGTAGAAGTTAGTATGCCAACAGTCCTTGGTGCTAACTCCCAGAGTCAGAACAAATCTTATATTCCAGAGGCTTGATATGGAGTATACTGATAAAGCTCACTGTGACGAAGAGAATGCTGGCTGCCAAACCTATGATGGTTTGTCCTGTCCTCCTCAGAAATCAGTTCTGAGGTAGGCACCTGGCTGCACACCATGGACTCCTTTTCCCAGCCTCCCCTGCAGCTGAGAAGCACCCATATGGCTAAGTTCTGGAAATGAGACAATAGACAGAAGTTCTGGGGCTCCCTGCAGGAAATAAACTAGAAATGAGTGGTGGGTCAAGTACTACTCCAGCTCCCGGGGGGAGTGAGCGTGATCCTGCAGGCTGAGCGTGATCCTGAGCAGTCACCTTCGACTGGGAGACAGACAGAGCCATAGCCCTGAAGATCCTGGAGCGATCCCACCGGCCCTGGCCTAGCCACTGCTCTCTCAGGTAAGCAGTGCAGAGGTAAACGTCTGTCTTCTTTATACCACTGAGTTTTGTGTCTCAGGAAGCCGATCCTAATCCTAACAGACACATTTCTTTACCAGCACAGCAGTGGCAGTGATGGTAACAGCAGGAGTTTAAATACTTGGAACATCTGCTCACTTGGAACATCTGCTCACACACTCTCAGAGTCCTAAGTTACCAAGTGCCAGAAAACAAAGTCAGGGCTTTACACACATTATTTAATACTTGTAAAAAATCCTGCGAGGTGGGCACTGGAAGTCCCATTTCCTTAGTGAAGCATGCGGTGTGGTCAGTCGGAAATCCCACTCTGGTGTCTTTATTAGTGATCTGCCAAACTCCACTCCACCCTCCAAAAATCTAAGACTCTTCTTTTTATCCTTATTCCAAAATTCACACATGCTGGCTGGGAATCTTTAAATCCACTGTGCAGGGTGCTTGGTGGACCCAGGTGCTCTTCCACTTTCACGGCCTTTTCCGTGCCTCCTTCATCAGTTACATCTCCATCCATGTTTCGTCGTCCAGAATTTTTTTTTTTTTTTTGAGACAGAGCCTCAAGCTGTCCCCCTGGGTAGAGTGCCGTGGCATTACAGCTCACAGCAACCTCCAACTCCTGGGCTCAAGCGAGTCTCCTGCCTCCACCTCCCAAGTAGCTGGGACCACAG
>CAUYTI010070744.1:0-10642 GCA_963575145.1 Galago senegalensis | reverse complement strand
GCCAGGCGTTGTGGCAGGCACCTGTGGTCCCAGCTACTTGGGAGGCTGAGGCAGGAGACTCGCTTGAGCCCAGGAGTTGGAGGTTGCTGTGAGCGTGATGCCATGGCACTCTACCCAGGGGGATAGCTTGAGGCTCCGTCTAAAAAAAAAAAAAAAAACAATGTAGAATGGACTGACATAATTCTTCTTTTCCAATAAGTCATGTTGATAGCTAGTTTTTGTGAAGACTAGACATCAAAATCCAAACCTCTGCTTTGTAGAACAGTAAACACTGTGAACAAAAATATATTTTATATAGTTTGATATTGACATCTTTCTGCCACACATTTAGAATGGAGAAGTAGATGACTGAAGTCTTTCTAAGTGTATTTTATAACCACTACCTTGCGAGTACCCAGAATAGTTGAAGATATGGTGAATAAACATTTATGGAGTCCATCCTGTATGGAAGATAATAATGGATTGTGTGTTTCTGAAGCAATATGAAATAGTATCCCCAAAGCAAGGAATTTAACTTTGTCGTATATGTACAATGACTCGACATGGCAGTAAATGCCCAAGGCAGACACCACTTGGTATATAGATAGGAGTTCATGAGAACAAGAGATCTCCTTTGCCTTTCCCTAAAGCTTTTAGGATGAAGTGGGGTTTGAGCTTTTTTCCAAAATGAAGGCTGGAGTCAGGTGCAGAAATATAAGGCGGGAGAACACTTTAGACAAAGGAAGAACCAGTTTTTAGAGCAGTGATGTTCAATCAGTGTGGTGCACGCAGTACACTGGCCTGCCATGAGAGGATCTCAGGTGTGCTACAAAAATTTTTAAAGATCATTAATTAAATTATTTTTGAAAGAAATTCAAGCACAGTAAGCATATCCTTTGTTTTTTACTCTTTTTTTTGGGGGGGGTCAACATAATTTAAGTGTGGCATAGAAGTTTAACTATAGGTTCAAGTTTGCCATGAGATGAAGAAAAAAAAAGTTGAAAAACTTTTCTTGAGAGCGTGCTCACATGTGAGGCGTATCAGTATTTTTTCATTCTCATTAAACAAATGAGAGAATTAATTTCCTTCCTAGAAGTTGGCCAGGTAGACCCACTAGAGTCATAGAAATCCCTCTTTCTGTGGAGTGGAGCAGTTGGAGACAGTAACAGCTCCTATAACAGTTCCTTATAGGACCTTCAAGCATGCCAGTATATCAGAGAACTTAAAAAAGAATTGTAAATTTCTAGGTCAGGATTTTTTAACCTTGACCCTATTAGTATTTTAAGCCCGGCAGTTCCTTGTTACGAGCTGTCCTGTGCCTTGTAGGGTGTTCAGTAGCATCCCTGGACCCTGCCTACGAGACACTAATAGCATCCTCCCTCCAGGAATGAAAAAGCAAAAACAAACATCTCTGGACATTGCCAGAGCTCCTCTGAAGTATAAAAATGCTCCCCGTTGAGAACCACTGCTCTAGTTCTGCGAACACCAAGGGAAGGAGTTCACTTGGATTTCTCTCTACCTTCTGCAACGCAAGCCATCAGGAACATTGTCTTTGTAGCTCACCTAAATCCCTCACAATGAATGTCATCCATCATCTTTTTCAGGGGTCTTGGGGTACAGGCGTCATTTCAGAAGTACTTGGTCCACGTGGCATGAAGCTGGGCTCTCATCTCTCAAGAATTTCTGGGCTGTCCAGGGAAAGCCACTAGGAAACGCTCACTAGTATCTGTTCTCCACAGAGGAAAAAACTCCTCAGGCTTGTTCAGTTGTCAAAATCGTAGTCCTGTTTAGATTAGAAACCTATTTCAATTGTAAATCCTGTTGGTCTGAGGAGCTCAGCATTTAGGGGAGAGCACAGCTGGTGCTTCCTGGATGTTAAATAATTCATCTTCCTCATTTTGGATAGTCAGAAACGGCAAGCTGAGATGCTAAATCCTCAGTAATATTGCAAAACCTAGTTGCTGGCACCTAAATCACAAAAGCCAAGCTCGGCAGCTTTAGGAGAAGCCATGGAGAGAATTCTACTTGCTAACTTGATTTTGCTGCATTTTGGTAACATGGGGAAGATAAGTTGCCCTGGGAGAATTTTATGAAACTCAGTTAAGTAAAATAAGCCTGTTATATGCATTTTTTTATATTGCCCTACCTGTGCCACTGACATACACAGTTCATTTTTCAAGTGAAATACTTTGACCTTTCAAAAAAATGTTTTTTTTCCCAGAAATCAGAAGCTAATCATGGAAATGAAGCACCACCCGCTCAACTGCAGTGTGTAGGAAATAGATGACATTTGAGCGACTGCTTGATGGTCAATATTGCTCATTAATGTTTCTATTCTCACCCTTGACTATTTACTGTGTGATCTATTTCAGCCAAAAGTCCCATCACCTGTTTTAAGGACAACCTGGATTTTCAGATTACTCCGGAAGCCACACTAAATTGTCTAGAATGCTTGGCTTCTACAACAGTGTTCCACAATCATTCCTTCACAATTTTTCCGGTAACTAGTAATATCTTAGAACTTCTCTTCCTGTTCCTTTGAGGAGGTAACATTCTTAAAAGAATGCTGATTCTATAGCTTAATTAGACAGTATTCCTCTTCATATATGACAGAGTCTGTGTGTGCTTCTGTATCTGTATACTACCGTCTCAGTCACCTCAAGCAGCTATAACAAAAATGCTACCTAGACAAAGTGACTGAATGAAAAACTAAAATGTATTGCCCACAGTTCTAGAGGCTGGGGAGTTCAAGATTAAGGCACTGGCATATTCTGCATCTGGTGTGCCCTCATGTGGTGGAAGAGGCAAGGGAGCTTTGTAGGGTCTTTTTATAAACACACTAATCTTATTCATGAGAGCTCCATTCTCATATCCTAATCACTTCCTAAAGGCCACACCTTCAAATATCATCACACTGGAAATTAGGATATTAACATATTAAAGGGGGGGGACACAAACCTGCAGCCCATAGCAGCTCAATTCAACCAAGTTGCATTGATTGTGGAGCTCTAATTAGAATTTACAACGCTGAGTGATCACAGACACCCAGGATATATTATGATATATCCTGCTTCAGTGGCTGACACTGTAGGACATGAACAATCAAACAAAATTTTCCACTGGTCATGCTCTGTAGTTTTGCATCCAGCTCCGCTGAGAGTAAACGCAGACAAATGTAAAAGGTAAAAATAGAAGTCTGCATGCGACCGTTGCCATTATCAAGGCTATGCGAGTTTCTAAATGATAATTTAGTTCTTTATCCAGGGGGATTTTCTCAGCACATATAGATAGACAAGAACTAGATTTCCCAACTGGAAGCTAGCCAGATGTGCTTTGTAACAGCAATGTTCCTTTGAAAAAGACACTGCAGTTGTTAGAATCAGAGAAGGAAAGGGAGGGAGGGTTCTAGAAAACAAAATCTCAATTTTGCTTCATTTATTAAACTCTTTCCTCATCTCGTAAGAAGAAAAAGTGATCTGGTGATTGGACCCATGAGCCAGGCAGCCCAATATTCAGGCTCTAACAATGAATCTAAGACATTGCAAGCAATATTCAGTTTATGGCAGTGGTGCTCCAGGAGGTCTGATGAGCACTCACACTATTGTTCCCTTCATGATATTTTCTTCAGAAGTTAGGAACAGAATCAGAGCTATTGTAGTTTCTTAATAAGACAGACTTCTTTAATATGCTCAAAAGAGGAGCATTTAATTCAAACAGGCCTCAATTTTATTATGTTTGAAAGAACGTCTTCCCCGGAAAACCTCATTTTATGTGCATTCGATTTCATTTTGAAATTGACAAGTTGTATCATAAATCAGATGTTATGCTGCAAAGTAAGATACGCATTATTAAGTTGCAAGAGTTTTTAAAAGTCAGAACGATTGAGAAAGTTGTCCCAGTATAATATCAGTAAGTTAAGAAATATACATTTGAATGAAAATAAACATTGCTGGAGAAGTTTAAAATAAGGGTCGTTGGAGCTAAAATGGGTAATATAGTTAAAAGAATTCTTTATAACTTATATTAAAAGGCAGAAAAGAACCCATTCAATTAACTAAATATATATTTGCTTTATTTGAAATGAAATCATGTTGCTGGGAATATATGCAACACTTTAAAATCTGTCAAAATTCCATTCAAAGAAGACTGGGAGAGTTCACTTCAAAAGCTTTGTAGGAATAGAGCTTCCTCAAAGTGCTGCGTGCATCTTGAAACTTAGCAGTGAATGAGGTGGGAAGATTTAAACCTGGGTGAATGTCTGGAAACCAGTGGCTGGAGGGATCACTTCTGAGGTTTATCTTACAGGGGTACAAGGAATCTTTCTAAGAGTAGAATGTGAACGTTTTAAAACAATAACTGAGAAAATGACATGAAGGCTGTGTTGACCAGTTTGATGGAAGTATTTCGGATTGCATATGAAAACCCCACACTGTACCCTAGAAGTGCATTAATGTACATAGTTACCATTCAATAAAAAAAAAAAAAGAAGAAATATTGCTTGTAGCTATAAAGCCCTCAATTACAAGTTAGAAATCTTTGGAGACTGCTAAATCTTTATAATAATCATGTTAAAAATGATATTCATTTAGCTTCTAAATAGTTGTCACTCTTAAATGCTAAATTTAGAATTATCAGCTTGTTTAGAGATTGGCGGAAACATAACAGCAAGGAACAATAATCATTATTAGATAAATGCTATAATTTAAATTGATATCAAGTCACATCTGTATGATATATTCCAGGTATTATTATAAATCACTTATACCATATGTATAAGTGTCTATGTGTATTTCCAAGGTAAACTAACTTTCAAACTGAGTTTTAAAAATTAAAACCAATGGGGGAAATTAAATGTAAAAGTCTATAGTACAGCATCGGAGTTGATAAATCTTCATTTCAGGTATGCTAGCCTCTCACACTCAGGAAATGGAACAACACAGGAAAAACAGGATCGATGTCACTGTCAGGATATTAGATGTATTTATTTGTTGTAAGCTTTTAGAAAGGTATGTCAGTATATTTAAGAAGATATTTTTCAGCTAAACAATTGATGAACCCACAAGCACTTATTTTCCTTCTTTAAACCTTAATTCCCTCAATCGTACAAGCAACATGAAGTGATAATGATGATATTTACCTTGTAGATTTGATATGAAGATTAAATAAATTGTGCACTTAAAACTGCCAGCCCAGAAACTGGTGTAAGTGCTCCACGAGCGTTATCACATGTAATACTTGCTTCTGTTCTTGTCAGTTGATACGAGATGAAGGTAATACCGGCTCATGCCTATACTTTTCTAGTTATTTTTAAACAGAAATGATCAGTTTGTACAACTACAAATACATCTTTCTAGGGGTTAAGAATCGCATGTGGAAGGGAACTGTCAAGTTTAAAGTCATAACTGATGGTCAGGGAGAAATATTTATTATAAATTATGTTAATGTCTCCTAGCATATTTCTTTAATACATTATTTTTACTCTTTTATCCTTGATTTTAAGAAATCTGTGTTTCTATTTGAAAAAAATAAATTGAGGGTTTACACCAACTTGACGATGGTGGTTTTTGAAGCCCAAATCAAGTTAACTTGACTAACTTTAGCTAGTTCAGCTAAGCTGTTGCAGTCAAGAGGAATTCTCCCAGGCCACCTTGTAGTGTTATATTTTACTTGTAGAAGAATCGTATCGTGAATGTAATGAGGTTAAATGTAACAGCGGGTGCAGGGGCAGCGTGGCCGTGTGTAATTCTTACCTCCAGAACTATACAGTAATAACTTAGTGTGGTTTTCAGTCACTATGTTTGGGGTGGTTTGTGACGACAGCAACAATAAATCAATACACTCATGTGTCATTTAAACACAAGGTAACATTCTGAGAGACACGTCATTAGGCACCTTCACAGTTTTATAAACAAGAGAGTGGTCACTTACAAGCCTACGTGGTGAAGCCTACTCCATTCCTCGGCTCTAGTGTGTGGCCAATGGCTCCTAGGCCCTAAACCTGTATGGTACGTCGCTATATTACATACTGTAGGCTATGCTAACACGACGGTATTTGTATTTCTAAACATAGTTAAAGATAAAAAAGGTATGGTAAAAATATGGAATGATAATAATATGGTACTATTGTTGTATATCAGGTCAGTCCTTGAGTGAAAGAAACATTATTACGTGACATGTAACTGTAGGGTCTTTTTGATAGAACTGTTACATTTTTCACAAGCAAATAGTTCACTTGTGTTCAGCTCTGGGTTTACTATAGCCCTTGTTACATCGCAAATTATAAACTTCTTACCAGTTAGATGTTACTGAGCTATATTTTTTCCTCATCCTTTTCTATTTCCTATTGGATAAGTCAAGGTATATATAGATATATATTTTTTAACAAAGAACATAATATTTAACAGTAAGTACTAAGCAAAGGTTTAAAAGGGTAAGCACTTTCTAAATTGATGAAAATCAAAATTATATAAATGCTTTTTTGGTTTCATCTTTCTAGTAACACAGTCGTTCCATCTCAGAAGCCTGGGACCAGTGTCATCCATAATTTCTTCTTATCTGGGATCTGATCCTGATAAACTAACTTCTGAGATTCTGCCTTTACTGTGCAGTTTTTGGGAATACCATTCTGGGACAAGAATACATGATGAGGTCATGGTAAGAGCAAGTTAATGATGGGTTGAGAAAAGTTAGCCATATAACAGGGTAACGGGCAGAAGAGAAGAGCTGGCTGTGTTCTCAGGGTCCCACAAGTGTCATTATCTCACTGAATTTCACAAAGGAGGGCTTCCGGCAGTAATTATTGCCAACTGAGTAAGTGTAGCTCCGCCATCACGTCCTTAAAGAAGGGATTTTAAAGCAATAGTGCTTAGATGTCTTTAGGTCAAGATTTACATGACAAGAATGCTGATTTTAGTTAAGATTTTATTTGGGGGGGAAGATGACTTAGGTTAGATAAAAACTTGAAAATTAAGCAAAAAAAAAAAAAAATCAATGATCTCTAAACTAACCCTGCACGTGACCATGGATTCAGTATCTGGAACTGTTCCTCTAAGAATGGATTCCGTGTTTAGATGTAGATTCAAACTACTACATTTAGCAGCCCCCTAAAACTTCTTTGACAACCAAATTAAGACTCTCTTATTCCCAGGGGTATATAGAACACAGTACTCAGCCTTCAGTCAAATCTTGGCTTGAGATTTTTCGTCATTTCCAGGCAACTTTGTCTTACCACTTTTCCAATTTTATATTTTAACTCTCAGAGAAATTTTGCTTCCTTTATTTTTTGTTTACTTGAGGGGAACATATAGTAACTTTTATATACCAACTGACACTTTCCTTTGGGTCCCTAATATAGCAATGAGTCCAATTAATTATTTTCATTTAGTGTTTAAAACCAGCAGAAGTTGGCTTGACCACCAATGACATATCTCAGATAATTTTTTTTCTTTGTTCACCCCGGAATGATTCAGGGAAGATTTGAAGGCAAGTAAATAATGTAGCATCCAAAAAGCCAGCTGCAGGTGTTCAAACCTGATATATTCAGTTCCCAAGGAAATGCCTCAGTATCTCTCCAAACTCTGCTTCTCTCCCATCCCCTCTGCCATGCCGTGGCTCAGGCCTCATTATTTTTTATCTAGATTAATTCAACAGCCTCCTAATTGGCATGCCCTATCATCAATCTTTTCCCTCCTCTAATCTACCTTCTTTATGGTCACCAAAATGATCATTTTTAAGCAGAAAATGCAATGGCATCACTACTTTGTTTAAAAATTCTCCAATGCCTCCCACAGACTGCAAGAGAAATGTCTGGATTCTAGATCATGTTATATAATCCCTGGCTCACTTGGTAACCCTAATGGATCACTCTCCAACCTCATTACACGCTATGCTTGAAGTTATTTAATTACTCTCGGTTTCTGCAAAGTTATGTTGCTCTTTTTTTTATTTTCCGCACTTCACACTGTTTCACCCACTCCCTGGAATGTCCTTCCCATCCATGCCCTTCAGATGCATTTCTGATAATGCCCCTCCCCCATTGCCAACTTTCCCTTAGTGTGTCGGATTTATCTGTTCAGTTACACTTCTGTTCGCTTAGTCAGGCTGCAACATCTTTGCTCGTAGCAGCTTTACCTTCAGTTTTGCTGAAAGGTAAAGGTTTATTTTATCTACTTATTTTAGAATTAGAAGAAATGTATGAATACAGAAGACTTCAAGAAATATGTCAAAAACTTGAAATTAAAGTGACTTCTTAAATATCAGGTGCCTGTACTCTTGAAAACGTTCTCCTTCCTCAAGAGCCTAACAAAGTGGCCCACATGCCAGTTACAAAGCTTGGGCACAGAAGGAAAATGCATCCTGTCACTTCAGAAGCATCATGTGATAGGAACTTGTTCATTGCCACCATTGTGGCCGAGTGTTCCAGAGAGAGGCAGAGCTCTCCCTCATGTGGTGATCTGGGAACTAAAGGTCTTTACACTTTGTGGCTATGCCCTCTCCTAGGAAAACACAACTATTTGCACGAAGCTGATGAAGGAGAAAGAGATGCAGGAGCAATGCATTCGGTTTTAAGGGGTCAAAAACTGGTTTACCTCAGTACCAATCATATTCTGTTGCAAAGAATTCTATGCAGCCACATCAAAGTGCAAGTAAGGCGGAAACAAATGGGGCCCTCCCAGCAACACCCATAAGCTGGGCAAGCTGAAACTTTCCTGGGTCACTGTAAACTGTGTTTCTTGGAAGTGAAATAATGAGCCATGATACGGTCTGTCTCAAAACATTCATAGTGACCCATGTATACAAGTAGGTATTATATTTTCCATGTCGAAAATAATTCACTTTAGTGGGGTTACATCTGCTGTGCAACAAGACTTAGTTTTCATAGCCGAAGACAGGAACCTGAATCCGAGTCATGAATAGTCTCAGAAAATTATTTAAAAAGTCCTTTTAGGTCCTTGTCCCGTGTGGTCCCTTTTCCAGGCTCAGCACCCTTTTTTGTCTCTACCTCAAAGCATCACATACGCAGACGTTTGCAGGTGTGTCAAATGTGGGCATCTGTGGCAGGGGAACTGCTGTGCTAGTTGATAACTTTAAGCATTGAGTTTTGCTAGACAATATGTTGTGACACAGTGGTTCCAATTTACACTTCTTTTTCCTTCTAATTTAGTCTAAATCTTTAGTGGCATGCTTTACAAAGGTTACATCGACTGCATCCTCTATTCCCCAGAGCCTTCTCTGTGCCCTCCTGCTTTCTTCCTTCTCTTTCTCTCTCTCTCTCTCCCTCTCTCCCCTTCTTTCTCTCTCTCTTTTTCTCTCTGTCACCGTCTATAAGTTCTCTTAATTTCCCTGCCCTGTGTGGGGAAAGAGGGCATGGGATCATTATTAAGAATTGGGTGGCCAGGTGCCATGGCCCACTCCTGTAATCTTAGCACCCTGGGAGGCCGACATAGGTGGATTGCCTGAGCTCACTAGTTTGAGACCAGCCTGAGCCAGAGTGAGACCTCCTCTCTAAAAATAGCCGGGCATTGTGGTGGGCACCTGTAGTCCCAGCTACTTAGGAGGCTGAAGCAAGAGAATTACATAAGCCTAAGTTTGAGATTGCTGTGAACTGTGATGTCACAACACTCTAATGAGGGCAACAAATGGGACAGTCTCAAAAAAAAAAAAAAAAGAATTGGGGAAAATATATAATTGGTTCAATAATTATAACTCTCACAATTCTTTTTTTCTTTTGTTCCCCAACTTATTCCAACTCTCTGCGCATATGAAATAAGAGATAAAATATGACTTCAGTAAATTTCTTCAGACTAAGGGATGTTAGAATATCTACATTCAAAATTCCCGTGATTGTATTTTAAAGCAATGTATCCTTAAGCTGTAAAATATAATCCATAAGCTTAGAAAAACAAATATCTAATACCAGGAGCTAATATTTTGAACTTATATTTGAAATAATTTTCTCTCATTACCCCTTTTTTTGTTGTTGTTTAATAAAACCTTAATACTGCAGTGTATTATAGCTGAAATCATTTGTGAAGTTAGGAGCTAATTTCACAGTTTTTTTATTTTACTGTAATACTTTTAACTACATTAGACATAACTAACTGCAACTCTAAGAGATGTAAAAACTATTGCAAAAAAGAATTAACTTTTTCTTTACTAATAAACAAATATTGGACTCTTGGGAAATCCCAAAGAGAATGTTAAAAAATTACTTTTTAAAAAATAAAGACATATAAGAATATGAAAGCATGTAAATTTAATTATTTTTATATGTTATTAGAAAGTAACACCATTTTCTTTATAAACAAATATGCAACAAAAATGCTTAAATACAGTCCTGCATGTGATCTGAAGTTTGTGGATTTGGGAATCCTGAATGTGCGCTGTATGTGAGGAGGGGATGGGGGTGTATGTGTGCATGCGAGTCACGATGGGGGGGTATGTGTGCATGTGAGTCACGATGGGGGGGTATGTGTAAGTGTGAGTCACGATGGGGGGGTATGTGTGAGTGTGAGTCACGATGGGGGGAATATGTGAGTCTGAGTCACGATGGGGGGTATATGTGAGTCTGAGTCACGATGGGGGGTATGTGTGAGTGTGAGTCACGATGGGGGGTATGTGTGAGTGTGAGTCACGATGGGGGGGTATGTGTGAGTGTGAGTCA